>JAQFYM010003193.1:0-19606 GCA_034694785.1 Agrenia bidenticulata | reverse complement strand
CGAAAGATACGCATGTTAAAAATAAGTAAAAAATGTTGCCAAAAGGCTTCTGTGATTACTCTCAAACTACATACACAAAAAGTTTTTTGTACTTATGATCTTTGGTACGTTTATATGAACATTTTTTTATGTCTATATCAGTGCAGCTGTTGTTATACATCATATACTTCTAATTAGGCAGTAACAATTACAAAGCATCTTATGGGCTTAACGTGCTCAGTTAAAGTGTAACATTATAATATTAATGTAAAACAGATGTTGGTAACATGTTATAGTGCAGTGAAGAACCACTTATTATGTATTCAAATATTCCAAAAGGATGAAACTGTTTTTTAAATTATATCTCCAGAAGAAAAATCATAAAATTAAGCAGCCGAGTATCATCCGATAAAAAAAAATTATGTCCGGCGTATGTTGGTTTTTGCATACTAAGCCTAAGCAAAAAAAATACTGTAGAAAAAAACATAGAAAAAGCATTGTAAAAAATCGTATACTAGTAAATTCAACCGACTTTATTTATATGCTTGAAATTTAGGTTTGACTATCTACTCTTGTACGAAGCTCTCAACAGTTTATATACACTTTTTCTACACCAATTTAAACTAAAATTACTCTTTTTGTTGACTTTTGTCGTATAAAATTGTCCGCTGCACTCATATTGCATAACAAAAAAAGGGGAAAAATTAAAATGAGTTTTTTTTCGTTTTTTTTGCATGTCAATGTCAAAAAGCGGGCAAAGAAATAACATATTGCTACGACCCTGCGTTTTTGCAACATTTATTGCGCAAAATAGTGCATCGAGAGATCTTGTATTACAAAAACCAATTGTTACAAATTTTAGATGGCATACGATTAATAAAATTTGGATGCCTGCTTTGCACGCAGTAGATAGTGGTATTGTCTATAAATATAAATATATTACTGCCCGTAAGAGGAGAAAAAAACAAGAAAAACTACCAAAAAAAAATCCGATGTACAAATTCCTAAAAAACTGTGCATTTAAATTTGTAGTCTCTTCATCTTTTTTTTGCGTTTTTAGATTAAAGTTTTAGGATTCGGATTTCTACACAAATAGAAAAATTTACATTAAACACCCCTGTAAAAAAATCCTTCGTACGCCAAGCTAGGTTATAAAACAAAAAACTTTAATCGACTTACCAAAAAAGCGCGATTATATATTTTCTAATGACTATATATTTTACAATAAAAATTGCGATTGGAGCCGCTTAAAAAACAAAATAAATGAAAAAAAATCTGTCTTATGTTTTTACCGCGTAATAAAATAATTTTATATGCATATAATATATTAGCCGATATATAAAGCCTAAGCAAACAAAATGCAAAAAAAAAAAAACAATAAAAACCAATATCAGTCAAATTTTAGTTTTAATCTGGTATAAATGTAATTTAAAAAAACAGAAAAACAGTTTACAACAATATAAAAACAGCATACTGCTCTTTTTAAAAAGCTTTTAAAGCATGAATTTACTAAAAGAAGGCTTTTAAAAATAGTTTTAAGGTACATTTACATCTACATACTTTGTTTTTAAATACATTAATTATCATTTTACAGCATATTTACGTTTTTTTATTCTTTGATATTAAACAGTAAATTATTAATGTAGTACAACAATGTATGTGTGAATTTAGCATCTAAAGAGATCGTATATTAACAGAAATTAGGATAAAAAAAATTGCTTTTTACTTTTTATATGATATAAAAAAAACGGTTGGTATAGGATGATCTTTAAAAAATAACCATGATAAAAATATATTTGTTATACTGAAAATGTGTTCATTTTTTTACCTTAGGTTTTGTTGTTATTTGCCTATTTGTTTTATTTTTGCGTTTACTTTTAACATGAAAAATTCATTTTATTTTATATGTCCTTATTGTCTGGTAAGAACAATAAAATTCTAGTGTTGATCGTTGCTAGTAAAACACCTACAAAAGATTATGTAAACTTGCTATGTAAGAAAAATTTTTATTGTTTAATCGTTTGGTTTAACTTTTTGTATATATTAGTTTTTCTTTAAAAAAAAAACATTCTTATCTATAAAAGGAATACAAACCATAAGCCGTAAGCGTTTTTTGTACGATAAACAAACTCAGGTGAAGATTACTTGAGATAACGGCGTTGTAAATATTTTTTTAAAATTAAGCAAAGGATTTCTATTTCTGAGTTAATTACAATATGAAACATAATCGGGCGTGCAGAAAGCGTACTTTTATAACTTAGTGTTTTTAAATGTAAAAACGATGGCATGCACAGACTATCAGTTGATTAACCAAGCACTTACTTTCAGTGTGGTTATATTTTTTAGATATACTTGGCACAGTTTTGTTTATTGACATTATAATTGTGCCGATCACAAATAATATAACAGCATAACGTAGATTTAGTAAAAGGAAAATACGACAGTATAGAATTTACTGTTGATGACACCATAGATATAAAAAATTACGTACGTTGCGGTAATTCTGGCTCGTCACATGACACAACCGTATTTATTGCGTTAGTTTGTGTTTTAAGCATAAAGAACTATTGGACTCAGTATCAAAAATGCAAGATATTATATGCTAGAGAACGCCAATATTTAAAAAAGTTAATTCGCGCTGTACCTTGTGCAAGAAACCTGTAATAATTAAAGAATAAGATAAAAAAAGGCACTAAAACCCTAACCAATCATTGATAAGTGAACTTGTGGTTACTGTAAAACTAAAAATTTGTAAATTTCGTAGTAACACTCTACAGAGCAAGTTGTCAAATATTAGTAATGCAGCCTTTGCATTAGTATATTATAATCTTACGATTGATGCCAGAATGTCAACGATTTTTTTTACAATCGCAGCGGACAAGAAATCGAAGATAAATGTGTTAAAAAATAAACACAAAATCTGCTTACTTCCCAGGCATAAAAAAAGATAAATTACGTAAGAAAAAAATGTTATACCTATTTAGTTTATTTTTTTTTTGTAAAAGAGCGCTTTTAGTATGATAAGAATTTTGTTCATGTTTTTTATATAATTTGTGATTCTTATTTAGATAGCCAAGTCATCGAATACACGCATCTTAAAAAGTAACCGTGTCTTATTGTGCTATCATCATAAAGGAAATACAGATTTCTATCTGTTCTAGACATCTTTTTGTGCAATCTTGTGAAATAAATTTTGGTACTGCTAAGAGATTTTCGATTTCAATTCCCTTTTAAATACTAACCACACTTGAGTACACAGGTATAAATATTTTTGTCTGTATTTTAAGATGAAAGTGACTCTTTTGTAGTCCTACTGCTATAAACTGCGTAAATAACGGTATAAAGTAAGAATAGGAGCTCAATTTTCCTATCATTTAATAAATAATAAATAAATGATAAAAAATAAAATAGAAAAATAAAAATTTTTACAATAAACAAGGACTTTTTAGCAAATAAATTAATTTATGAAAATTAAAAAAAAAACAACGTGATGCTAGCTCGATATATTTGTAATGTTATGCGCTATCATAAAAAAAATAATTTTTTAATAGAAAGCAGGATAATTAAAAATCAATTTATGCAAATTTTGCGATGAAAAAAATGAAATTAGTCTAAAAGGGTACAGTAATTAATACATTTTGTGGGCGATGTAAAGTTCGGCGTAAAACATCGAACCATGAACTGAAATATCCAGTTACTAAGAAAAGCGTTATTGGGAGATATAAAACTAACATTAGTGAGCATTTACGAATATTAAGCTGTTGGAGTGACAATATGCTTTGCAATTCTGTGCAAAAAAAAAAAAAAACGAAAAGTAGAGAAAAAACTGTAGTCAATGTTTTAGTTTTTATCGTAATGTTTGTAGCTGGTAACTTATATATAATAGTATAATGTTTGGCGGGGAGAGGAGAATTTGTCAAAAAGATACATCATAAAGTATAAATGCAAAAATAATACTATCTAGTCACGTGGAACATTGGCAAGGCCATATAATTAATATTAATGACTATTCTACTATATATTTTTACATGGAAGTAGTACACGATAAACAATGAACTACTTTTTGTTATTTTTACTAAATATCTTAGACCAATACATAAATGCAATCTATTTAATAAGCAACATATACAGGAGGCCCTCATTATAACATAAAAGGACTTACCAGTAACTTCGTTAGGTCCTTATACTCATAAAGTAGCTTGTCAAAAAAGTGTTTTGTGTGGATTGTTTCACTGGTGTTCACACGAATGCAACCAATATTATGTAGTTTTTTTTCTTAACAAAAAGTTAAACAAATGCATGGTATCTCTTAAAAACATTTTCAGTGCTATGTCGACTAATTTATAAAAGGACGTTTTTTCCAGCACTTAGAAGTTTATAAGGTTATTTGCTTAGATATAGAGAGGTTTCGCTCAATAATAGTAATTCTATGTTTTACGTTCCAATGCAGAAAATATGGAAGAAAATATAGAGAGAACCTTATTAAATTTTTATGTACAAATGAAAATGAGTAATGATGTTTTTTTGATAGCTGTAATGAGATTTCGGGTAGGATCAGAAGTATGTAAAAGCTTTGATTAATAATTTTTCTCTTTTTATAAATCAATTTTTTCAAACCCTTTTTTTTTGAAAAAATATTTTTTATCATGTTTTTATCATTTTTATCTATTTTATCGTTTTTACTGTTTTTTATCATTTTTTATCATTTTCTTATCATTTATTAACTGATAAGAAAATCGAAGGGCTTTTCTTTCTTTATAACGGAACTAGCACTTCATTGTATTTTACTTTTTTTCTTTTTCTTTTTCTGGACGCAATAACTATGACGCAAGTTTTGTTTATGTATTAGCTATATGATATCCATTACCCTTTTTTTTTTGAATTTTTCTGTAAATTTATTTATCATGGCTAACATGAATAAGCCTTTCTAGCAGTTCTGTAGCATAGTTTATCATATGTAATTGAAAAAAAAAGTTTTTTAAATGGGTCTACCCACTGAGAAAAAGTAAGAAACAAGACCTATAGGGTTTTTAACATATAAATAAGTCTAGATAAAACCCCGAACCCATGCGTCAAAAACCAAACCATATTAAAAAAATATATTGTAAATTTAGAGACAATATAATAGCAAAAACAACTTTTTTATACATTACTAATAATTTTGTGTACTAAAAAAACAACAAGAAAGCTGTATTTTACCATGGGTAAAAAAACTAGAGTAAAAAAGCATTCATAACCTGTTTTTTTTGTAATTTCGTAGATTGTGCGTTTTTTTTTTTGCCAAGACAAAAAAACATTGTAATAACGCAGCAAAAAAAGATTTACAAATCTATAAGACTTAATCCGTGCGTTTCAAAAGAGAAACATTTTTTTAACATTTTAAATAACTTTAAAACTGCAAATACTGCCTCAAAAAATACACAACAGCCCGATTACGTTAATAAGTTGTATTTTCTATACAAACAACTATTTTTGCGATTAAGAAACAGTGAAAATATCGTTCAATTTTTTTTCACAAAATTACAATATGTATAAATATTGCATAAACGGTTTATTGCTGTTGGCAATTTATTAAAATATCTATTTTGGTAACCGTTTGTGTACCTGAGTACCGCTTTAAATAAAAAATCGTAAACATTACTTTTGCAGCCTCTTTATTTTTGTCCTGATCCATAACATATTGTGACAAGGTAAGCCCAATATTTTTTTCAAACAAATGGTGCAAAATAATCTTAGAATTACAGCAACAACAAGACCTGTTATTTATTAAATACATGCAAAACTATCAAAATAATTTTTTAGACAGAATTCTTTTTAGTTACGTCCTTAAATCTATTAAATGGCCGTATGTATTTATTTTTCGCATTTATTTTGCGTATGTTTTTTTGTATACTCTTGGGAACTTTCTGCCCCGATTCTGATTCTCAAAATCAGCATAAGTAAATAATTACGTTTTTTAAAAATCGAATTGTTTTTGCACCAATGGAATTTCAAGCACAAATCAATATATAGTAAAAGTTGGCCTTTTTATGTACAATAATGTTTTGAACTGACAGTTTTTTTTATAGATTTTTACTCTATAGGATTTTTATATTAATAGAAATGCAGTACTCAAGAGTAAAAAAAACTATATTCGTATAAGAACTTATATATAAACAGCTGCTCATGTTGGATAATAATACCACTAGGTAAAAAAAACTACCTTATATCTGATAAAATATGTCCTACCCACGATCTTGATTTCAACACAGTCATCATCTATGAGTAGGTTTTCTACGCTTCTGAGTACATTTCGGTATGCATGGTCAACGCGACCAGTTTTTCGTATAGCTACCGTACCGTGTAGGTCTTTAATAATAATTACACGTTTATTATTTTGGAAAGTATTATCTAAATACTATAAACAAAAAGGCATTTAAAAATATCTTTATCCGTCTAATATATCTCGAAGAGCCAAGAATTTACTAAAAAAAGTTTGCGAATGTCGGTGCATATAAATTTCTATTAAATGTGGCGGGTACAAATTCTCGTACTTTATGACCGTTAGCAGTGTATGTATGTAAATGTACAACGCTAAAGATCAATTTTGCTGATTGTATTTTTGATCCTAGTTTTCTAGAGTAGAAGCCTTACGTGTCATCCTGACAATACTTTTGCCGATTCTTGTTTAGAAAAAATGCATTGGGTTCAGTTGCTCAAATGAGGTACTCTATATTATAAAAACAAGAACAAGTACGCATTCTTTGAATGGTATTGCCATTTATTGTTTTTTCGCTTTTTTCTTTATTTTTTTGGGCTGGTTGAAAGTTTTTTATATTTTAAAAACAATTAAAAATGATTAAATTCTAGACAGACTTTCTTTACTATACGTGCCAGTAAAATAACGATATAATTTTAATCATACTGATATATGTTATTTCAATCTTATCTGGAACCATTTAAATTCAAAAGTCGCGTATAATACATCCTATAAATATCTAACGTTTATAACAACCAAAAAAAAAAAAAAAAAATGCAAAGATGATTATTAAGGTTTAAACAGAGAGGCGCACTATATTCTTTTTTTATGGTTCCCTCCATACTAAAAAACTTGTTCAGTTTCTAAAAATTTAATTAATATAGCACAACAAAAATAATAAAAATTTAAATTTTATTTTGATATTTATCTTGTAAAATTTGAACTGCTTACTGTATTTTTTTACGCATATATCGTAAAAAAATGTCTGTAGTTTGGCAAGAATATACATATTAGTAGCAAAACCATGGCAAATGTTGCGTAAAGACGCTTATATATATATATACATATAAAAATATAACTTAACAGTTTTTGTGTTGTACAGTTCAAAATCATGTGTATTGTGAAATTAAAATTTTTATCCGTAAACATAAAAAGACGAGAAAAAAAGCTTTCCTCTAAACTAGTCATAAAAATTTTTGTTCAAAAGTATTTTTTAACGTTTTGTTGTAAGGTTAAACTTTCATTTCGGACAGATTGCGTTTAAAATAGAATATAGACAAGTTCATTGGTAAAAATTATTAAAACAACTACCAGTATTTTTGTAGGAAAAAAAATATGTGCTAAGTAGGGCCTCCAATTCCCCGGGGACTGTTTTCCCCGGGGTAAAAAAAGACAAAAAATTGAATACCCGGATACCCGGGGATATACCCGGGGAATAAAAAAGTTTTTTGGTTTTAAAAGCGGGTTTTTATAATAAAAACATACCTTTATGGAGCTAGCCGAAAATGGCCTCAAATCCTAGAAATGAATATTTTTTGGCAAACGGTACTTATTTATTCAAAAATAATTCCGTTTATAAAAGTTATCGGTTATCGAAACTTAAAATATTTTTCTATCTTTATAAATATGATCTTGTAATATTTTCTATCCATCTAAAACTCTTTTCTGTTATGATAAAAAAAATCACAAATGGGACTTGTACCCATGGAAGTCTTTTTCTGATGGGATATAAACCTTTACGCCAACAGGCTTATATATATTTTAGATGGTGTTTATAGTCAATTGTAATAATAAATGTGCTTAGAAAGACATACAAAGAGGCCATATGCCTCATCAAATACTATCATTTTTAAGCACGCAAAGTCGAACTTTTTATTTCTCAATCTTTTTTTTCCGTTTAAAGCAGTTGTAAAACAATCAAAAAGCAATTAACCATATAACACCAATAGAATATATGTTTGGAAAAATTATTAACATTGCCTAAAAGACAGAAAAAGCTGATATTTATGTTTAATCACATTTTTATATCATATATAATAATAAAATTTAATCTACATATAACATATAGATGGTTTTTATTGCATTACTATAGCAAAACAGTTAATAAGTACCTATGAATTGTCGTTTGCGTGTAAATAAATTTAAGCGTGGTTTTTGCGGTATAAATTTTTTGCTTTAAACATTTTATGCTTCTGAAAAATTTAAAATAAACATACAAGATATGATAATATTCATATAAAGTTTTTATTATTAAGTTAGATATGAAAACAGTTTTTTTTACACTCTTTTTCTGCGTTTCTCTTATTTTCTGTGTTTATACTTAACGAAAAGTGTGATTTTTTACTTTAATATAAAATGTCAATATGTATGTTGTAAATTTTAATGTAGTTTTGTTTATGCATCTGCAAAAAATAAGAAAATATCCAAAACACAGAATTGTACAAATCAAATATATAGGTGCAGAAAAATTGTAAAATAGGATACAATATCAAATTATAATTTTTTATAAGAACACAAACTATTGAGTAAAGTTCTATTCTTTTATAAAAAGGGTAACAAAAAACAGTTTGTTTATACTTTTTTTGAAAGTATGAATGTAATATATTGTATTTTTATTACTGTGTAAACAATTTCTGTAAGCAGATCTTAGCAGTAACAAAAAAAATATACCCAAAAAAGCTTTTTCAGCACAAAATACGCAGCTATTTATGTACAAATAGATCGTCGCGTACACCTTATTTTGTGTGAAATATATAAAATTCAAATATATGACAATGATAATGGGATGCTATTATTTTTTACATGACTCCTAGTAGGGGGTTTGTACATAAAATCAGTATACCACTTTTTTTTTACTAATATACACCTGTAATTATATATTTTAATTACAGGATAAGTATAAAACTGCAACAAAATACTATCTGGTACTGTAGATCTAAAATAATTAAAATGAAGTTTACAAACTTTAAAGGTTTTTTTACAGAAAAACAGAATTTTTTATGGATATTAAAAATTAAAGTTTGATCATTTGTATATACTAGAATTAAATGGTGTTTTTGTCGCAGAAAAATATTTAAAAAGTTGATTTTGTATGAAATATATAAAAAATGCTACTATACAATTGTAAACATTATTCTACAATAGTTTTGCTTATTTAAAACAATTGAAACTAATACAAAAATAATTAAGTATATACAGGACATAACATAAACCGTAAAACACAATTCAGAAACATTTATATAAATTTGTGTGTTTTTCTTTAAAGTGCATGTAGCCTTTTAGGTAGAATAAGTTTTTATAACATTAAGAAAAAAAAGTAACTATAAGAAACAAATTTTTATACTCTAACAAACAACTTTAAGTTTTACAATATTAAAAAAAAAGGAAATCGACCAAATAGCCGTTATCGTACAAAATTACACTTTTTGATGCGTTTATTTGTATATGTAAGATTTTATAAGAGATTTTATTGCATAACATCTTTTTATTGCTTAAAAATATGCAGTATATACAATTTTAACAACAAAAAAAAGTTCAACTAATAAAAACCGCTTTAAATTGTCTTTATCCCCGAAAACCCCGGGTAACCCGCCAAAAAACCCGGGGTATAAAAACTTGCTTTTTTTTGTCAAATAGCTGGGTACCCGGGTACTCGGGTACCCGGGGATGGAGGCCCTACTAGGGACCAAACATAAAAATTTTCAATTTAGTATTACTGAAAAACGACAAAAATTTTTAAAAGATTTAAGAAATAAAACAACTACCACGTGTTTTTATATATTACTTTTACACATAACACCAAGCGACTTAATGCTGGTCTATTTACGGCCAAATACTTTAGCGGGTTAGAGACAAAAACTTTGAGATGCATAAACATTTGCAAGAAAACTATGTATTATTCTGCTTAAAAAAACAGTATGTGTAAAGCGTCACATAGATAAAGACCGTCAGCGTGTACGGTTGATATAACCGGTATCGTTTCTAAAACTGCATACAGAAAAACTATATTTAAACACGGACTGTCGACATGGGTGATAAAAGGCAATGACGAAGCACTGGGGGCATACGCACCAGGGCCTTTCGCCCTAAAAGCCCCTAAAAAAAATTAAATGAAATATTTTTTGTGTAAAAAAAAAATTAATATAGTTACCTTTATGCTTGCGAGTACAAAAAAAGAAAGCTTTTGTATGACAAAAAAATTAATTTACAAGCTTAGAATTTAATTAACTTTTTTTATTCCATATTTGTGCGAAATACTGCAAAAACAGTACAAAAAAACTACGAGAAGTTGTAATAAGCGTATTTATTTTAGTTGCTGAGTAAAAATATACTAGCTTATACTTTTACATGTAATTTTTTTGGCTAGCTAGTAGCTATGCACTTTTATTATTTAATACTATTTATTATGGTCCTCTGTTATAGGCGTCCACGATAAAATAAACCAAACTACTAACAAAACTGAATGTTTTACATTGTTAACAGAATCTGCATGGATAAGCGTTATAATAATATTTTCGCGCACAGAAAGCAGTTTGCGCTTTATTATAATCAGATCCATTACGCATGACTGTACAAATTGTTGTAATAGTGCAAACAGTGATTACTAGACCATTTAAAACTATATATTTATCATTTTGCAATAAGACACACTTTAACAAATGCAAATGATTATGTTTTTTTTGTTTTCTTTATGATATATAGACTTCAATTATAAAGAATATTCCTTTATAGTAGTTTGCATTTACTTTCAAAAAAGCTATATATTACAAAGAACGAAAAACACAGTATATTGCAAGTTTATCTATTATTGCTTTGTATGGTTTTTACGCAGATTATCACTTATCTAGGTACTAAATTCATTTTAAAGTTTTGTTTTTAGGACTTGCGTTTGGAACTTTCTGGGCAATTTATTAGGAGGTTGCGTACTGACTAATTGAGAGGTGTTATAAAATCATACTGCTGCCACTCAACAGTATACATTGAGTAAGACCAAAAGTATAAGTTTTTTTTATTTGAAGCGTTTGAATCCTGTTTTTTTTGAAAACGTATTAAAAATCAAATGGCAAATTTTATTTCTAAATTTATAAATAATTTTTACATCTTTTTTTTGCCTAAATACTTGTCAACTTAAGTTATTACTATTTGAACTGCCGTATTATTCTACACATTCTTTTTATACCTTCATGAAATTCTTTTTTTTTTACGTTTAAATACTATAATGAGTATACGCCAAAATTTTTTTTATATTTTTTGCCGATTAAATTTAGCTGATACAACAAAGTAAACCTGTAGCAGTAAATATAGATCCACTTATGATTTTATCACAGCCACTTTTCAAAAAATCAAAAAAAAACACAAAAGGGGCTCCAAAAAAGTGCCCATGGGCCCCCTATAGTGTCAACCCGCTCCTAACTGACTTTTTTGCAAGCTAAACGATAACCAAGGCAAGGACAACAATGTTAATATCTTAATTAGCGCAGTTACCATTTATAAAGATTTAATTGAGATTCGGTGCAACAGGAATTTTCGGTTCGAATCAAAAAAAAAAAATAAATACTCATCGATACTAAAAAACAACGTCATGGCAATAAACAAAATAAATTAAAAACATGCGCTTAGTAACTGCAAAACAATGGGTTATTAATGTAACATATCAAAGTATGCATATGCTAAGAAGATAGTAGATGCTCAAATTAGTAATACGATTGAGTTACCTTGCATCAAAAACACGTACCTACAACAATAGACATAATTCAAGCTTTTCACAAGTTTGTTTGCAATAGAGGTAAGGCTAAAATTTTCCGTAAAGCACACTCCAAATACACCCTTTCACGGATAGTTTCGGGAGAGCGGAAACACTTTGCAGCAAGTTTTACGTAATAAAAAAACAGCAAATTTAATTACACTTGTTAGTTTAATATATAAAAAATGCTACAAGTTTTATAAGAATTAAGACAACAGTTGATGATAAATACTAGCTTTTTTGTTATACCGAGAAAATTTTAAAAGTATGGACGAAAAAGGCTAGCGATGCAAAAGCCAAGCGTTGGTATTTTTTAAAAATGCAACAGCTACAAAAATATACAATAATGTGGTTGCATGATGTACGTAATTTTTTAAGTGCAACTTATATTAGAACATACAGACGAAACCGGCTTGTTACTTTAAAAAACAGGCTGGAGCGTCATGTATATTCACAGTAACCAAAGGCATCACTTTCGCAACTGATATTGGCCATAGATATAACATCTAACTAGTACTAACTGATTTTGCTTTTTACCACGTATAAATATTTACAAACGAGCACAGAATCTTTTTTTTCTTGACCTCCGTAAAATATATCTGGAACTTTAAAGACTCTACTTGTTGTATTTATAATGCATTTAAATCTATTTGAACTTAGTACAGTTGTACCCTATTACCGCTTTGCTCTTAATGTAGTTTTACTTATAATGTTAGTGTTTTTGGCACAAAAATTATAATGTGAAATGACAAGCGCGTAGATTTTTATTTGTAAGATTGAGAAATAGTAAAAAGATACTTTGGTATAGTTTTATGCAAGTACCGCATCGACTGTAATTTTTTGTTACTATATAAAAGGGCTTGACATTATTTTTTTACACTTGAGCATGGATAATTTTTATATGAACCATTAAACAGTAAGGTTTTTTTTTTGTATTTTTGTATATAAAGTATTTACAGTAAAACCCCAATATATCGCCATAAAAAAATATATTTACAGTCTTGATGCACAAAGTTGAGCACAAATTCGTAGCTCCACTAACAAATTTTTAGGCGCTGTATCAGGGTCCCAAGGAAGCCAAAATTTTTACCATATTTTATTATCAAGATGTAAAAAATTATTTCTTGTCAACGATTTATTGTTGCTGTAAATACAACTTGAAACGCTTCTACTGTTTTAAAATATTCGAAACTTACTACAGTTAGTTTATTTAAATTTTCCACTTTTTGTTTTGTACCTATAAATAAATATATGAATTTTAAGCTATTAAAAGGCAAATCATAAAGCCTTCATAAATGCGTATAAAAATAAATATATATTCCATCATATAAACAATAAAAAATAGTTTTTTTTTCGATTGAAGTTTTTGGTTTTTCAAAATTTTCCTGGGAAAGGTGTCGAATTATGCTTATTTAACAAATAAAGTTTATGTATGTAAAAATAATGTTTTGACAATACATGCAAAAATATTAAGAAACAAATAAAATAACTGTCTTGCTATGTTTTTTATATCGGTATACTCTTGTGAGTTTCTGTAACCATATACTTCTTAATTTTACAACAAAAAGCCACTGAGTAACAATAAATTTTTTTGCTTTTATTTTCTTTATGTTTAGTTTTGATGTAATTTAATGTCTGTATTTAAATTTTACAATACAAAAATTAGATGTTTTTATCGTTATATTTAGTCATGAACACAAAAAAGAAATGTACAGGTTTCTTAGACAACTGTTTTTATTTTTTTCTTTAAAGTGGCGGCAATCAAAAAAAAACATTTTAAGAGCTTTTTTTGTTTTTCGTTGTGTATTTATATGCTTCATTTTTGAATGCTTTTTCAAGGTGCAATATTAAAAGTACGACATGGGTGTGCAGTAGTCTTGTTATAACGTAAAATATAAATTACGAAGTAATTTTATCAAAAAAAAATGAGTGCGGAGTATTTTTGTAGATTTTGAACTTGTTGTTTTATAAGTTTGCGTTTTTTCGGAATAATTTTTTTTTGTTGCATATTTTTTTCGCCTAAAGTTTTTTTATTAGAACTTGACCGCTTAATATTATTATTTTGCGCAAAAAAAACAAATAAATATGTAATGTAAATTGCTTTTTATTTTGATAAAAGCCCCACCATTCTTTGCATTAAAAATTAAAACGAATGTTTAAAAAATACTGTAAGTCGGAATAAATAAATAAAATCAAGGAGAAAAATGATTTCTTCTAAAAATACTTTATTACCAAAATTTCTTTTTATTTTAAATGAGCAAAAATTTTGCCCGGGTCGTTACGCTAGCTCATCAGGTAGGCATAAGACACACAGGCCTTGAATGTAAAACTTTGGTTAAAAAAAGGTACCCCCAGCATTTGTATATTTTTTTTGTTAAATGTTTAGTCACGAGTTTCGTTGGCCCACTTTTACTATCATTCGAATATAAAAAGGCTTTCTTTACCCTTTTTTTAACTTAAAAATATTTAAAGTGCTTTTGTATGACTTTGTTTTAATATATGAAAAAAAATGCATATTGCGCTTACGACCTATTTTTACAAATTTAGATTTGTATAGCAAGTATTTCTTAATTACAATTTTGGCCGGTATATGTATCGCTGCTATTTAGTTATTTTACAATGTATTTACTGAGCATGTTTTTGTTTTTTTTTTCCTTTTGTATACGGTCTTAATGACATAGATGCCAGTCTTCAGTTTTAATACTTGTTTTATCATATCGCATTTTTGTTTTTGTTAAAAACTGAATTTGCAGAATTTCTTTTCAAACCTTTGTCACATGTGAACGTGCAACCAGTCATGCACATAGCAAACAGAGCCGGTAAATGTGAATGGTCAAACAAATATCTGCAGCCAACAATTTTATTCAGTGTTCTTACGTTTTTATAAAAAGAGTAAGTACATGAAACTGTTCCTTCCTAGTATATTTTGCACAAAAATGTATTTTAACATTTTTTTTTATTCAAAATGCATACCAATAGTGATCTTGTAAAAAAAAAAAAATTTTGTTTTTTATATATGGTAATCGAGTTAGAGTAACTTCAACTATAAGTTTGTTAGATAGAAACAGAAGAAACAAAAGAAACAAATGTTTTGTTCAACTTTTTGACTATTAGAAAGAAAGTTTATTTCATATTCGGAAGTTCTTTTTAATCATTTTTTCTTAAGTTTATATGGAAAAAAATAGCAAGCATTAACAAAAAGAACTATAAAATGCTTTTTTATTGCTTTCCAAAAAAATTTCTACTTTAAATCTTTTAAAATACGTTATTAAAAAGTAATATTTACTTAGACATGCATTTTTATATTCATGTCTTTTTCCGCCAAAAAACGGCTATCTTTTTAAACGTAATTATTATGAAAAAGGGCAACTGATAAAGCATTTTAATATATGCTTAACCTGTTTTTTGTGTGTATACATAGTTAGCTTAGCGTAAATATAACTATCAATATTCAATTACAGGCGTACAGCGGGTTTTTTAATGCTACATCGATGTTTATTTTTGCTTCGCACATGTAGCAATATTTGAATTTGCATACACCAATACGATTGACGTGCTAAATACAAATCTAGATAAGGAGTAAAAAATTTTAGGCATAATGAAAGAATTTAATTAATGTCAAAAAAAATGACAATAAAAAAAGGAAAAACGAGCTATAAAAAGTAATTTTAAACGTGTCTTAGAATAAAAATTAAAAAGCTGGGTTCTCCTAGTCCAAAAATGATCTTAATAGCTTTTTTTTTTTTTTGACACATGAGAATATTTATTTAAAATACATTTTATAAATAATAGCAAGAAAAAACACTTTCGTCGTCCAAATGTAATAAACGCTTTTTTATAAATTTATTTAAAAAATTTTTTTCTAGTATATTATATACTTTTTTATAAGGCAATAAAGCGTCAAATAAATAGGAAGAAAATTCTAAGTTACTAAATAATATCAATTAAAATTATTTTTTTTGGCTTTTTTTATGCGTATATTAAGTAGTGGTGCAGTTTTTTTACACGGTCTTTATTTACGCTAGGTTGCAAGAATATTCTCTAAAGCATCTTCCAACCGTCATTTATCTCAAAAACCATAAATTTACTTTAAACCAAGCTACACGCAAAGAAAGCTGTATTAAAGTCTTTGCGAAATCAACTATTACAAACAAGTATAACCTAGAGGTAAAAATTAAATTATTATCTCAACGCAAAGAATACTGTTTTTTGCGTTTTTTAGTAGTGCAATAACAACCGAAAAAACAATTTCCTCGCATATTTTTATGTTGTAATGGTGCTGACAAAGTAAAACTAAGCTAAGATATATTACAAATTCGTGCTGTTAACCGCCTAAAAAACTTTATACAGCAATAAACAACAAATTTGCATGCAAATAACAAACAAGAATAGTTTCTTTGTGCGCCTTGGTCTCCTTAACAGAAAACCCGCTAACATTATTTTAGAGTTTATTATAGGTCGAAAAAATAATTAATTACAGAAAAACAACAAATAGCAAATATACACAAAGTAACAGGTACGTTTGTATTTTTTTTAGTTGATAAAAATTTAGATTGAAGTGAAAAAATCAAACAACAAATATTTTTGCATAGTTAAAAGTGCCATTACTCTCTTTTTAACGTAGTTATGCTATAGACACAAAAAAAAAAAGCTTTTGAATACTGTATAGGTTTTGAAAAAAGGATAAAGAATAGAACAATTTTTATAAAACAAGTAAAAACAAAAAAAGTATCTATAAAATACATATGTGCGCAGCGTTAAAAAATTGGATGGTGTATGAGTTTTCTTGACAGGTAAAAAGATATTTGTATATAACTGCTGCTAATATTTGTCAATTTACGGTTTCGTTTTTTACAATTGGTTTTTAAGTAGTATATTTTTGTTTTTGTAGTAAATGTGTGCACCGGCACAGAAAACTGATTGGAAATACGCGATTCTAGTACCAGGGCTTGCAATTGCGTAAATTCGGCAATTGTTAATTGGTACGCTTTTTCTGTAATAAAGTCGGTAACGAAAAAAGATCGTGCTATGGATCGTATATCACAAACTTTTTGATGTGAAATTTAGAAAACCAATAATCAATAATAATAATGTTAATGTTGCAAAGTTCTATGTATATGATATTTTATGTTTTCTGCAATCTCTACATTTTTTACAATGTATAAGATTTTCCAGAGAATAAGCCTTTTTATAAACGGCTTTTTTTATGCAAAAAGCTAGAAATTGCACAACCATGGATTTTAAATTTAATTCGCAAGTTAAATACCCTACACAGAAAAATAAATGTATTTTGTGTATCATAGTTTTGTTCTTAAAATACAAATAACAAGTTGTCATAATTTAATGCAGGTCCCCAGGTTACATTTCTCTGCAAATCTTTGCCTTTAAAATGCCCTTTTCAACCGTACTAATTTGTATCCAATTCGGGGATAATTGTGTAAAGCAAACCTTTTGTATGCGAATTGTAGCTAGTCTAAGCATTTGTGTGGATTAATATAAAAAACTTGTACTTGCGCACCGTTTTTTAGTTCTAAACCTGTGTCTGAGTAACCCGAGTGTTACCTACATACATACTTGTTGTTTTTATTTTGTTGTGACATAATACATTTACCATACAAACATAAGGAATGTTTCAAACTTATACAGGATGTGTAGTCACAACAGGTTAGTAAAAAATAATACACGATTAAGTTTTTATTGTATAAGAAAAACTTTATTTAAAAATATTGCGAAAAAGCTGTAAATAAACTACAAAAATGCATCGGTTTTTCGTGGTATTATACTGCATCATATACAGTTTTAAAACGCAAATTATGTCTAATATATTCTTACGCGTAACAAATACATGTTTTTTGCACAGTTATATTTTTCACATTTTTTGCCGGTTATCATTAGCATTTTACTTGCTTTGCATCGCGTTTATTTACGTTCTACAACTTTTATTATTTAATTTTTGCGTGGTTACCTTTTTTTATAATAATGTCACTTGACTAAAGATGTACAACTTTTTATGACATAAAATAGTAAAATTGAACGTTTGTTGTACTGCGTCACAATAAAGTGTAAAAAATTTATTTTTAAATGGAAAATTTATTTATAATTATAATTATTCTATTTCAAGTAGGGCACAAAGAATACCATGAAAGTAAAAACAAGTTGTGATTCTTTAATCGATCCACACCCATATTTTACATTTGTTTTACTCCTAGTATGATAAATAAAATACGATTTTTATATGTTGCGTTGATGCAAAGGTATATTAAATGTCATAAAACATAATACTTTACTTTTACGGCCTATTAAAAACACGGTAAAAAAATTTAAATAAATTTTAGTAGCTATTTGCAAATACTTTCTATTAAAGACGCAAAACAGCAGGGTCGTTCTAATTTACACCGTTAAAATAGATGTATGTTTATAAAGGTTAAGGGGATAATTTGTGCGTTGATTGTAACCAGGGGGATCCAAATTTTTTTCTAGAGGAGGTCGTCGATAAAAAAAAAAAAAAAATATGAAAAGGGGTAGTTTGTTTTTTTTTTGTACAAAAAAAACGCTTTAAAAAAAATTCATTTTTGAATATGTAGAGCTGTCAGTATCAACTCCTTAAAATAATATGTAATGTTTTCTTTGCATTTTTTTATTAACATAAAAACACCAACTAAAAAAACTTAAATTTATTGCTTTTTATTGCCTGAAAAATAGAGTTCAATCTTTTTTTCAACGTTTAGGTAAGGTATGAGTAATGGTAAAACAAATTTTTCTTTGTAAACAACGAATTTTCCTCCTTTTTGTTCCTATCGAATTTGTTGCTGTAATATTGTTGCAAAAGGTTGTTGCAACAGCTTAATATTTGCATCGATTACTTGTTTATAAGTACGTGTCAACATTTTAAACTGTTTTAAATGTTGGATGAATCGGTCTTGACTTGTTTCCTTTGGCTACCATAAAAATATGAAAATGATACTATTTATTTAAACACGTTCTCTTTATATAATTTTTTCTGTGATTGACATTTATCACACTTCAATTTGTTTGGCCTTTATCTTACTCTAAAAAAATGTCAGATACTAGATTAAATCAATATCTGATGCTTTTTAATAGCATTTGATAGGCGGAAAATGCGTGGATGTTTCTGTTCTCTTTAAAAATCCCGTCAAATTAGATATAAAGAAATAAAACGCATTTATCATGATAATATATATTTTTTATCTGGGTAAATACCCAACATTTAATATATATGGTAGAACAGTTTGGTTCTTTTAATTATATTTGTGCCTTATTATAAAAATATACGCATGAATCATACACATAATTTAAATTCGTGTTTACGCAAAACGTACCCAAAAGAAACCATGCTAAAGTATAATTTCAAGTTTTTCTTTATGAAGTACTATAATAAAAAAAATAAAAAAACTATGTTACGTTTATAGCAACAGCGATCAAGTAACAGTTAAGAAATCTAATATTTTATTTAACTTTGCTTTTTACATTCGTCGGCTACATAAACGAACCACCCTGTCAACATTGAAAATTGCTGTAAATTACAAAGAAATAACATATACTAGTAGTTAAATCGTTCATAACTAGTTTAACAACATCTTCAGGAAATTTTCTCTATCCCATGTCTGCGCGCTTTGATCACTTTG
>JAQFYM010003192.1:0-19610 GCA_034694785.1 Agrenia bidenticulata | reverse complement strand
AATTTTTGTAAATTTTAAACATTTTGTACAAATACTAGAAGTCATGTATAGTTCATTTAAACTACTGCTACAGTTTTTCAAGTTATTTCAATTTGTTTACAAATTTCTGGTTATATGTTATGATGTTGTTTCTTCATGTTGTAATTTAAGCCATGACGAAAAAAAGCTTCATAACTCAAAAAATGCTTTTGTGTTTTGTTATTGCTCGCGAGTTGTCCAGGGTGCGTATATACTGTTTATATATAGACGAAACTATTTTACTACTGTTCTTACTTGTTTAAATACCTTTTTAATATAAAATTTGCTTTAGGTATCTATTTTTTGTGACATAATTGCTTGTATACTTTACATGTCATTAGAAAAAATATAACTAAATAGTTTGTAGCTTTTATTCGTGTTTTATAATATTTTTTGTACAGAAATAAACGTAAGAATCATTTTTTTATTCTCGTGTTCAATCCTCTATGCACGTACTTAATTTATTAAAAAAATGTTTAGAGGTTATATGAGACAAAAGTATTTTTTTTTTTGTTTAATTCAGTTAGTTTTTTTTGAGCCCCAAAAATTTCTATCTTTATAGCCAAATATTGATGTAATGATCAGTATTTCGTTTACTCATACGCACTTAAAATGACGCAAAATAATATATAATTATTAAAAAAGCTAATGTTACCAAAGGAGCAAAAATGATAGATGCAGCATATATAAAACGATGTTGAAGTTTGATTTTTGTAAAATGCACCCCGTGGTGCATAAGAGTTTTTTTAAACTTACTTGTATATAAGATATAAATTACCACGTAAAACTATAATTTACAAAAATTGTGATACTTTAAATGTATACGTTAAAAGTGGCTCCCACAGAAAAATATTTATTTATCAAAATATTTTTTAATTCTGAAGGAACTTTTTGATTTAAAGGTTTAAATATATTATGTTCGAGAAACAAAAAAAATACTTTCATGATGTTTTTAATAAAAAATCGTATTTAAAATACCAAAATATACTCCACCGAACATTTACTTGAAGATTTATTATTTCATGATTAAATTATGGAGTTTAATTTATAATGTTAATATTAAGTTAAAAAAAGTTGTATATATAAGTATTTTTGAATATTCGTTTTGTATTTAAGACACACAAAATAAAAAAGTAAACCGTTTGTAGTAATCAATATTTAAAAGGGTAATTATTGTATTTGGTTATATAGTAATTATTTTATGTGTCTAGACTTTTTATTTTTTACTTTTTTTCTCGTGTAGAAATCAACTTCGCGTAACTAAAAAGATACATTAACGAAAACGTTGCACTATTCTTTTTGGTTCCATAGGTGGCAGAAAACAACAGTACTTGAATTGATTTAGGGAAGTGATTAATATGTTCTGTATTTTGTATTTACACAAATTAAAGATTCTCTTCATCGGCGCCATTACACATTTTTATATTCAGGCAAAGGTTTATTAAAGTTTTTTTATTTCGCAAAATACATTTTTATGAGGTAAAAATCCAAAAATGCTGCTATTTAAGTTTTACCACGTACATGTGGCTATCACTTCTTGTGTTTTTTATTGTTTCAGTCTTCTAATACAATCAACTGTAAATCGTGTTTGTTGTTTTTTATTGAAAAAAAAAACAAAAAACTAACTAACTCACAAAAATTTGTTAAAAAAAGTTTAACTCTATAAACAGAAAAATATATTGCATTATAATTATACTATGTTTTGCAATAATATGACAATTTATACAGAAACATTAGAGTGTTAAATACTTTATTATGCATATGATGTTATAATTAAGGCATCTGGTATTTTCATTTACTGGGCAGCCTCTTAAGGTTTTATATCATAGAAATATGCTTTATTTGTAGTATATAGCTCTATATAACATAAATTTGCAATTGTCGCATTAATGTACAAATTATATGATTCTTCTACTTTACAATTGAGTAGGGGTTTTTCAAAATTTTGAGAAATCTTTTAATGAGACCGAAATTTTATACTGTCGGGGCAAATAATACATATCACATATTTGTTACATATAGCCAAGAAAAATCTGTCAGTTTATGAATCGCTTTAGTTCTTAAAATTTGCCTATTGTAAGAATTGCTCGTATCATGTTACAGAAAAATGCTCAAAAATTCCAGTTTACATAGAAATATTTTATTGGTAATACAAGAAATTTTTTTATCTTAGCATATGTATAAAAAAGGATGCAATATTTATGTATTATAAAAAGCTTTTTATCTGCTTTAACCTCAATCAAACACGCATTTATTTGAGAACAAAACTTCTTTAAACGCACCATAATAGATGTTAATAACATGTACATACCCCTTGAGCGTTTTCATAGAATATGTGATGAAATTAAGAATTATCTTTTTACAACTAATTTATTAAAAAATATGTATTCACAAAATATAAGGCTACAAAACAATTTTTTTCATGTATAATTTGCAATTATACACTTTTCTAATTTTTTTTTTTTTGTTTTTCTGGTATGTCCACAATTATCTACTTTTTTTTACTTTATTATCAATTTTTAAAAGTAGCTTTAATAGTATAGTCTTTGTATATATAGTTATGTTTTCGTTTTAAGAAAGGTATGTTTACAAGAAAGCCTGCAGGGGTCAACACTTAACCCGCGAAGCCGACTGGGAAAAAAAAAATATATCACATCCCGACCCAACCCGGTAAAAATTGCATAATCTTAACCCCGTAAAAAAGAGCCAATTTTCAAGTAAAAAATAAGTTCGCAAACAAAAACTTACCATTTTCTGTAATTTAGAAGGTGATGAGCTTTTTTATGTTTTTTATCTTAGGTAGTCAAATAAAAAATAAGCAAAAAAATCTTCTTGCGTTTTTTTTGACTATGTCCAATTCATCGCAAATTATTCTGGCAATTTTGGACGGTGTTTTTTTTAAAAAATAAGAATGACAACCTTGCGACTAAAGGGCATACATTTAATCGCTTGACAATACGAAAAACTTTTTTTGCCTCCCTGCATGTTAAAAAAAACCCTGCTGGTGCGACAACAGCGGTGCGTGTTACATTTTACATAAATGGCTTGGGTAAAAAAGCATCATTTTTTGTGTCGATATAATGGGCGTATACCTTTTATTACATATAGACAATTTTTATTATAAAACTAGAGAAAACATTTACCTATAGGTAAATAAGTAATTTATGCCTAAAAACTTGTATTTTTTTACCTATAGGTTTACACATGTTCATATGAATATTTTTTCTTTGTTTTTTGTGTACCTTTAGGGAGTGCGTTGTATGTAGGTATGGTATACCCATCGGTACGTCTATACGTTTTATTTTATAAGAATTCATTATATGAGCGTTTTTTTTTTGTACCTATAGGTAAAAAATAAAACAACTTTTTTTTTGTACCTATAGGTAAAAAATAAAACAACTTTTTTGCTACATATTGGTCATGTTTCTTTTTAATACCTATGTGTAAGAAAATGCTGCTTTTTTACCGTTAGATTCGCAAACCAGAATACCCATGGGTACAGCTGCCCTTTTCCTATAGGAAAAAAAAGAAACACGCCAAATAATAGTTTCTTTTATATGATGACAAACTGGTTTATTAAGCATTTTAACAATGTTTTTTTATTTATGTAGACACACAATTTTTATAACTGTTAGAAAGCAAAATATGAAATATTGTTAATTTATAGTGTCGACGTCGGTGTAAGCATACTGTTCGTGTTCTTAATATAGTTTATATTTCAATATACAGCATTTTTTACCAGTGTTTATTTTAGGCAGAATTTATATAAAATGTATTATTTTTGGAAGATTTTTCTACTGTTCTGTATTTTAGCTGCCAATATGCTCTATAATTTTGCCTATTTTTAATAAAAATGCAAAAAAAAAAAATGTTCTGCTGATATGTGCACAGCTAATAGGCTAAAATGTTACAATCCAAAAAAATCATTATATTGCAAAATAAGAAATCGAACAGGGTTTAGGGTTGAACCAAACCGGCAAAATCATACCTAACCCGAAGTAACGCGGCTCGAGTACGAGTCGGATTACGGGTCAATAACCAGTCTTTTTTTTATAAGTAATAATAAACCATTGCAGTAGTAAAAGAAAATGTGACAAAAATACGATAACTATTTACAAGTTCTCCAAAAAACACATGTTAATATCCAAAATTTATTTTGATATATAATGCAGCTTTCGATCGTTCAAATCACATATTCTATGATAAAAAATGTTTCTTTATTTACTATAAAATACACACTGGTATCTTTTTGTTCTATTTTAACATTTACGGTATGAAGGGACATGGTTTATTTTATCATATATTACCACGTAAAGGTTTTACGAGTTAAAATATACGCATGTCATTGTTTATCTCATTACCATTTACTTCCTATAAAGATATTACAATATTTTTGTATAATTTGTGTTTTATAAGCCAGATTTAAACATTAGTACAAGAAAAGTATATTTACTGCCAAGGTATAAACTAAATATTCATAATATAATAAAAATAAATTATAAACGAATAGAAATTATCCCAAATTTTTTATACAGTGTTTTATTGTATTTCTAGTGAATTTTTTTTTAAAACTACACAGATGCTCTTAAAAATACATTAGGTTAATTTGAAAAGACAATTTTGACGAAGTCGGTTTTTTACGATCAATTGTAACTTTTAATTTAAAATTAACACTGTATAAATAACTTAATAACAAATTTTTGTTTCTGACCCAGTTTTATCACTTAACAAAATACTTGTCTAAAGATATTTCCAGCATAAAAAAATTATTTTTAATTATTTTCATATGCTATACGTTTTTTATATTTTGCAATTTTTCACTATAAAAAAATTATTTTTTTTCTAATTGAAAGCTAAATAAAAGTGAAGATGAGACTCTCTTCTGCCTGAGGGCATTACGGCAGTTTTTTTTCCCCTTGCACTTAAGAAGCAAAAATGCTGCCCTATTTTAAAGAAGGTGGTAATCTTTGTTTTTATCGATAGCTTACATAATTGTTTTACGCTATCTGCATAAAGCTGATATACATCAACTAAAATACACAAAAAGTCGTTTTTCGTTGTCGGATGTAATTTATAACTTTTTCACCGCTCGGAAATATTACAAGGGAAATACAAAAAAACAGTATTTGTATAGTTTCTTACACCCACAAATGTTTCAGTAAACCCAAGATCATATTTTAGACTCAATATTATTTTACTAAAGTAAGATATTTAACATATAAATAAATATTATTTTTCTTTATCTAATGAAGTCTGAGAATTTTTACTTTGCATTAACAAAATTTAAATTTCAATATAGCTTTTTTAAATCAAAAACATTTTAGTAGTTACATATGCTACGTTCTGTGAGAACTATTTTATTATAAATATTAGGACTAATAGCACGGAATTATAATATTTATATGCTAATTATAGCGTATTCAAAGTGAAAAAGTTGACTTCTTTGTCGAATATAATTTTATATTTTTTTAAATATATGGAACGGGTTAGCATAATGTCAGCATGACATTGAGAATACAAATGTCATTTTTTCGCAGTTAAAATATTTTACAGTATATTTTATTTAAATTGTCTTTAAGTTTATTTTATGTTTTTTTATTTAAAAATATATAGATAAAATAATTTTAATTTGTTAATTCCTGGGTGTACTGAAACGAGTTTGGGTGTACGAAAATATAGGAATGCCAAATCAACTTTATTTTTTTCTTTAGTAATATTTTATTTGCGTGTCAGTGGCGTAGCCAGGATTTTTTTTCCCAGGGCTAGTCAGTGTTTTTTTAACTATATGGCTTAAAAAAAACGATTTAAATCGGAAAAATAAAAAGTATTTTTTTTTGTTTTTTTTTATTTTAAATTTTTTAATATTAGGTTTTTCGTCAAAAAAATCACTGCACAAAAAAAGACCCCCTAAATTCAAGCGCACTTTTTTTTCTAGGGGGCGGTGCCCCTCTTCCCCCCTGGCTACTCCAATGCGCCGTATATGTAAAAAATAATAAAAAACTACTTTCAAGCAATCACTACGTACATATTCATGGTTAGAAATCATTCCTTAAATTCATAATATATTATACGGCATTATAATGATCAATTAGATGTTATTTTAGGAAATTATCTATATTTGCTCAATTGATCATATGATATTTATAAAATTTCGAAGAATCAAGATAACATGATTTTCCATCTTTATTTTATACTAGGGTCTACATTTGCAGCCGGGAATAATATTCCGTTTAAAATGTGTATGAATGCTATAAAGGGAAAGATAAAGAATATATCTAGTAAAATTCCAATTAGAAAGCAAGTATGTCGTAAAAGTATTTTAGAAAACTCGCAAGAAGCGGCTGTGGGAGATATTTTTTCTGAAACAGTTGTAAATACAGACAATATCAACATGTTAACAGACACTAACCAAATTGAACTTGAGAACGGTGTGAAAGAATCACCGTCGATTAAATTCGAGATTTTACATCATTCCGATATTGATAGCACACAATAACATCACCTGAAGAATTGAAAGAATGTGAAGCTACTGGCGTTGATATTGATAATGCAGATTGGGATATCTTCGGTAATACTTACAAAACATCGAAGGAAGATGATTATTTTGTAGACCATGCTAAACTTGTATTTTTTCACAGACCCAAATTAGTTAGACAATTTGCATTTATGGAAACTATTGATGAGGAGTTTGAGGTATCTGAAGAGATTAGTGGGACAGGATACAAAGATGTGTTAACTAACAATGATAGCATTAAGTCAACTATTGAACAACATAAAAACAATGATAGTGTACCTATAGAAGAATCTCAATCGACATATAGTAAGGATCAATACACAAATAACAGGGATGAAAATTTTTGTGAAATTGACAGATGTGCGATGGATATGCAAACTCCCGACTCAGTAGACAATCATTTTACAGGCGAAGACAGCAGCGAAAGTAATTCATTTCAGGAGTTTTGCCTTCTCGAATCAATAATTGAACAGATGAATGGAGAACAGCTAAAATCTTTAAATTTCACATGCAATGAGCAATTAATCACTTTTTTTGTCAACCTTGAACCGAACCCTGCTATAGATACTGCAGAAATATATTACGAACATAATGAGCAAAATTTAGATCTAGAAAAACCTCAACACGAGAAAAAAATGACAAGAAAGTTCTTGGAGGGCTGTGATATTGCAGGAGATATTCTCGAGATCAAATTGATTCATAAAAAAATAATAAATGATGAATTTGAACCAAATAATTTTACGTTAGCAAGTGATAAGAACGACAACCGGATTAATAATAAGACATCCTGCATGTATCAGCGCCAGGGCAATTACCCATATTATGATATCTGGGATTCTAGATTTGGGCATCTATATAATACGCCATATCTTTTTACAGATGATAAAATCCGGAGTAATTCTTTAATATCGCTAGACCTATTTGAGAATTACGAAGAAGAATTTGAAAACGAAGAAAATATTATGCGAGAGTTAGAAGATGAAGAAAGGGAACTAAGAGAATTTGAGTATGAAGAAAGATGCATCTGAAACAGAAGAAAGTACGAAATTTTAATAAAATAATATTATTATTTTTATGAGACAAAATGAAAGATGTTTTTTGTATGTATGCAATATTACATTTTGTGGTCAACAAAAATGCATAAAAAAATGCAGAAATATGCAATGTTCGTTTAAAAAATAAAATATGCAAAATATACACTTTTGTTATTAATATGTTACAAAATATTCTTTCTTAAATATAAACGTAAATTTAGTTATATTACAGTTTTTCAACGCTTTTAATTGTATTTTTGGTTCCAAATCATTATACATGCGCATAAAATCCATTAACATATATTTTAAAAAACACAAATACTTGCATAGTAAATATCGAATCATTTTCTAGAATATGCAATTTTGCAAGGAATATGCGTTATATAAAAATAAATGCAAATGGTGGACCATCTTTAACAGTTTTTATATTTTGTTCTTTCTAGAATAGTATAATTTTTGTAAATAGAAAAATGTTGATTATTACAAAATTTAAAACGAACATTATAAATCTGGCAAACAAAAAAAAATACTTTGACGACATACGTATAGCTTTATAAATGGGTTTCTCTGCTAAGTGTATGCAAAGAACTACATTTAAAAAAAAAGAATTTGCTGTATATGTTCACTATACTTTTTTTAGTATTTTTTTTGTATGGATCAGCACAGAAATGGTATGAGATTATGCAAATGTGCATGTTAAAAAAAATTAAAAAATAAAAGAGAGCAAAAGTTCTATTAAAAGACAATTGCATGCTATTTGTGCATAAATTTGTTTATTGATATTATATATATATATTACTTTATTCTTTACTTTTTTCTATGCATAGCTACTCTTTTAATATATACGTATATTTATCTAGTAAACACAATAATAATACATATAACACACTGCAAAAAATAATCAAATTGTGGTCAAGATTAAACAATTTGCGTTTTGTTACATTATTTGTGCAGTTTTTTATTTTATTTTTGTTTTGAAGATATTGTTAACAACTATAATCTCGAAACAGGGATCGTCAAACAATATGTTTTTTGTAGCCATTGTTTGGAAATGGAAAAAATGTAGCCAGATATAGTAAAGGTATGGTTGGATAATGCGCGGGATTATCAATAAAAGATTTTAAAAGTTTTCTCTTTTATATAAAAGTGCCATATTATATAGATAATAAATTAATTAAATTAATTAATCTCAATTAAATCAAATTAAATAATTTTAAATATCACAATATTCATATTGATTTTATGAAATTGAAGTGTTCGACTTCAACAATAATAAGATCCCATAAGAGTATTAGCAACAGGGCCGGTTTTATCAGGGGTGGGCCCCCTGAAAAAGGGGGGCACTTATGGTTTAAAATGTTAAAAAATATATTCCCATATGTGCTAAAAAAAATATAAATACTTAAATTTTTTATGTTACCGGTAACATAATTTATCATATATGAATGTTGTTTTCCGTATATTTTGCCTCTTAATTTTCTTGGAATGCTCCCTCTCTTGCCGCCTCTCTTTGCCCCCACCTTTAAAAACGGCCCTGATTAGCAATTAAGTTCGTTATATTTTTGAGGGGTTTTGATGCAATAATCCCGTGAAGAATTTTTTACAATGGGTATATTTTCTATGTAAGTCTAAGTGAAGATACAAATTACATATATCCATTTAGCAGGTTTACCACAAAAAGATGTTTATTTGTAGGTTTGGGTGTCATAAGTGTGTATTTAAACATTTTAAGTTGTATATACGGATTTAATTAAGCGCTGAAAGTATAACTTCTGAATTAAAAATATTATAAAACAAGTTTAAAATGGCATTTTTTTGCATAAGTTTGTAGTTAAAATACTTATTTAAATTTTTTGTGGAGATTTTTTATTTATCATGAAAATGACTTGTACATAATTGAAATTTTTCTCAATATGCTGTCCTTCCGTGTATAATTGGGTTTTATCCATATTAAATACCATTTTAGCTAACATTTTTATTGAAAAAACACATGGGACGATCAAGGTAATTTTGGCCTATAACATAAGCCTTCTTGTAAGGATGCAACATAAAAAGAGACATAATTGTAAGAATATTACATTACACTTATTAATGCTACATTATAATTTCCTTTTATTTTAGAAGATTTTATTTTTGTTTCAAATATCATAAATATTAGTTTATTTTATTTTATCTCTTTGATGCTCTCTTGAAGACCTCTTAGTATTTCGCGGGGCTGAAGAAAATCAATAATGCTACAATGTAGCCCTTGTGGCGATTCTTGCCTTAAAATGAGACTTGTTTTAACAATGCGTAAATGTTGTAAATTAAAAATATTGTTTCTATAAATAGGGTATATTTTTTCAATTTTAAAAATAGTTAGATCAAAACTATTAAAGTAAAATATATAAAAAAATACTCTCATGAGTTTTTTAAATTACCTAACATATTCGTTTTTTTTTTGAAACTAAAAGATGAAAAAAAACTCGCATTTTTGATGAAAAGTGTATGAAATCTACCTAAAAATGAAAAGAAAAAAATATTTTGTGGCGAAAATGGCATTTCTATAGTGTCGTACACAATAAATGTGTTAGTGCACGCAGGATTGAATTCAGGCAAAATATGATGCAAATAAATAAAAATAAAATATAGAAAATATAAATAATGCATTTTTTGTTTTTCGTATCCTGAGTACTTTATATGCATTAGTAAAACTTGAAACGACAATACGTCTTTGGAAGTCATAAAATTTTATCTTCTTCACATGCTACAGTTTGTTAAATTTGTAATATAATGAGAACATTAAGAGCAAATAAAAAAGAGGGGTATTTTAATGATCTTTTACGTTGCTCGAAGTTTAAACGTGATTTTTTTTGTTGCAAACAATAGATTTACTAGCTTATATCAAGCCAAAAAATTATAGGAAAATAAAGCTGTACTTTTTATTTATAAAAATCGGATATCGATATTTTAAAAACAAGACTTTAAATCAAGCAATAAAAAGGTGCAGCAAAATCAGATAATTGAATAGGTAATTGATGTTATTTTATTTAAAACTAATCACCGACTGTAGATATGAGGCAGCCGAATGTGTGGTGTTAAAAAATCATACAGGTGGTTGACAAAATATTTAGCGGCAAAAAGATGACATTAGTCGCCTGCGACTAGAAGATTGAGTACCGGTGAAAAATGAACATAAACTTTTAAAGGGCAGAATTTATGAGAATTGGCTTGTGGGGCTATACCGCTATAACAGCGTTTGTCAAAGTTTATCAATAGAGAAATTTTCTTTTCGTGCCCTGGTTTTGACAAAAATTTGAAAATTAGCTTCAGCCTAACAAATACTATTAGAAACCATTAAACACGATAAATGAATAGTTGGGGCATATATTAACATAGGTATGAATAAATATATTAAATAAGTACATATATTGTTATTGTTAAATTCAAAGTATATATTTTTTATACTTTGATTTAAATTAAAAAAAAATGTAAAGTGTTGGAATGGTAGAATCAATAAGAAAAGGACAGAAAGATGAACGCTTAATTTAAAAGGAAGAATCATATCCCTTTTTTATTTTGTAAACTATTTGACCAGTTACAATAAGCGAAAATTGTGGATGTATATATTAAATTCGTACAGTAAAGTATCCATAACGCAGACAAAAATGAAGTTTACAGCACAAATTGTTATCCTTACAATTATAATAAACAAAGTAAACGTTTTTTTAAATATAACCTTAACATCGAAAGCTATAAATCACATTTTTATTATTATTTAAGATTTTAAAACACATTTTAGAGAGATTATTTTGGCGCGTATAGTTGTACTTAATGGGGTCCTACTTTTATTTTAATAACGATCAGAAGCTTCTCTCTTTAAAAGAACTTTTAGGGGCAAATTTTTAGGCTAAATACTAGAAAAAAAAATTGTTTGATTTGAATACACCATATCTGCTTTAACAATTACCGTTTTCACTAGCTTTTACTTAAATTGTCACCTAAAATTAGACCCCCCGTTTACACCTGGACTGCTAATTTTTTTGGACAGGTGGGGGTTTCAGCTTTTCGCCCCCTCCTTAGAGTGCTAAATTACTTGTTTTTTTTCTGTCTTCGGATTAACCGGTTTTAAAAAAATTAATTCTGAGTTTACCGGTTAACCGGTTTTTATAATACATAAAAAACATTTAGAAAATTATGTTCTTTGGTATAAAAAACATACACTTATACACAATACATTTTACAGATAAAAATAATATTTGTTTTTTATTGATGGTATAATATTTTTTTGGGTGTAAAAAGATGCTCAGCTTATTTTACATCCTGATATATTTTACTACATATGACATATTCAATGATATAGAAGTGAATGGTAGGCTGCCCTCTTTTTAACTTTATTTTAATCTTGTAATAGAGCCAACGGTAATATGAATTTTTTAGAGTTTACATAAACATCATTTATAGTAATTAGGGTGTTCAATTAACCGGGTTTTTTTTGTCTTCGGATTAACAGGTTAAAAAAAAATTAAATCCTAGTTAACCGGTTAACCGGTTTTTAATATACTAACAAAAACATTCTGAAAATTATGTTCTTTGGTAAAATAAAACATACACTTATACACAATACCGTTTGCAGATAAAAAAAATATTTGTTTTTTATTGATGGTATAATATTTGTTTGGGTGTACAACGATGCTCAGCTTATCTTTTTTCGCTTTGATATATTTTACTACATATGACATATTCAATGATATATAATTAAAAAGAGGAAACCCTCTTTTTAACTATATTTTAACCTTGTAATAGAGCCAACGGTAAAATGATTTTTTTTGAAGTTTCCATGTACAAATTTATGGTAATGCACTTTATTTGTGGTTTTTTAGTATATAAAATGCGGTGGCGTTGTATAGACCAAAATGATATTGCTGAATATACAATATCCTGCAATGTCACGCAAATTATGTATTTACAAAGCCTTACTGTAGCGTACGAACGTCGCACGATTTTTTTTTTTGGTATTTGGTAGAAACATTTGTGCTTCTTTATTAAAAAGGCATGAAAAAAGTACATTATATATGCATAGGGTATGGTTTGTTGTAGCCGCCGAGACTATGTTATTTTAAATGTGCATTTATCTGAACCTATACTTTATTTGTCAATTCTACATAAGTAGAAAAAAAAACAAAAAATTAATTTTTTTTATACGTAACTTTTTTTTTGCTTTTGTAAAAATAACTGCAAAGGCATAATTTTTACATTTATCGATTAGTAAACTTGCTATTTGGACCCACCAGTTTATCCGATTAACCGAATGACAAAAAAAATGCAAAAACCAGTTAACTGCTGCACGGGTAAACCGGTATTGGACACCCTACCCCTTCCCCTCGAATCTGCACACTGTTGGCAAGATAATATATGCATTTTCATATTTTTTTTACAATACAATATACAATGCTTCATATCTCGAATACTCAGAGATTTATACCAAACTGCCAATTACTAACATATTTGCACATTTTACACAGAGTTCTAGCTCTGAAACGTACTATTTCTGTCTTCTTGTTTTCTTACAAATATGTATTTTAAGAATGAACAAGATAGGTTTTTATAAAGTTTGTTTACCTACCAAAAAATCAAATTTTTATTTGACTACTTTTCTTGTCTTGATCATTTTATAATTTTTTGATAAATGGTTTATTTTATTTGAATATTTTTTTGATCCCCTGTTATAAGGTATGTATACGAGGATAATATTTTGTTTGTAGTGGCATTTTGAAAAATAAACTGTGTGGCTTGATTGAGGTGCAGTTTATTTGGGACAACGATAGTTATTGATGGATGGCTCTTTTAAAAGGCGTTGAAAAAAAAATGGGGCTTAAAACAGTAAGAGGTATAATATTTAAGATAATTTTTATGAACCTGTCGTTGCAGCTTTACACAAAAATATTTATGCCTGTGGTCGCACGCTTAATTTTTAAACATAAAACAAAGTTAAAGCAAGACGTCAATTTTACAACAATCACATCTAAAGCATTTGTTGGATATAGAGATACTATAAGGCAGGCTGTTGATAAATGGTACATATTAGAAGCATTTTTTTACAACAAACTAACATCTTATTATTAAAAAATAATCATTATTTTTTTAAGTATTATTTATGTTTTAATACATATGAATTTACTTACTGTTTTTCAAAAAAAAGTACAATTAGTTTTATTTAATCTTATAAAATTTTCAGGTGTACCAGTGGAGTAGCCAGGAATTACTTTAGAATGGGGCGCAAAAAAATATACTAGATAAAACAAAAAAAAAATGTTTTTTATTTGTTTGTAAAAAAAAAAAAAATTAATTTTTAAAAAACAAGCTTTTTGAAAAAATATTTTTGTGTATTTTGTCGGCCCAAAAAAAGATCCTCCCCTCTTAAATTCAGACTACACTTTTTTCTAAAAGAAAGCAGGGGAGGGGTGCAAAGCCCCCCCCCCCCCCACTGCCCCCAAAAGCTACGCCACTGAGGTTTTTTTAAAATGTTTGTACGTTTAGAATCATAGAAAGACCGTTCAAATTTTTTTTAGTATAATAATATTAAAATTAGCGATCAGATTATCTAAAGCAACATTAAAAGTTATTATTAGACATTGTCGGAGTCACCAAAATGATTCTTGTTCAAGATACGCAAAAACAGGGTTTCAATCGGCGACCAGATAGCGCAAGTATGATATCACGCGATTCTGTGCAGAAAATGTTTATCAAATCGCGTTTTAAAGCCTTTAAACGCTATCTTTTTATATGTTTTAAAGATAGAACATTTCTGATACAATTTTGTATCATAGTGATAATTGAAATGAAAACTTTCTTTCCGATAAAGATCTAAAAACTATAAAAAGAAAAATTTAGTAAACAAATAGTTATTTTTGAAATGGCATTTCCACCTCGTAGACAAGCTTTTCGTGGTAACACGCATTCTTCCAACCGGAATTGCTACAAAAAATCTATTATTTTTCTTTTTCTATTATAAACCACAACTTTTATGAAATGTTGACAAAAAGAAAATAATGCCGCACATATTATATGGAATTAGAAATAAATAGAAACAATTTATATGAAAGGACGAAAGAATGAAAGGCAGAAAAAAATACAGCAATCAAAGTAAAAAATACAGTGAAGGATTATGCACGGTGCCCAATTCTGATGTAACAGGAAGACATGTTTTTACTATAATGCATATGCTTGATTGGTTGTATAGGAGTACAAGTATACAAACAAGGGAAGATAGGTGTGTTTCAAGTTAAACACATCGCACAGTTTCCACAAAAATACAAATTTTTTCATAAAAAGCAGTGCAATGAATAAATAAGTAATATGATTTATAAAACAAATAAAAATTACGACTATTTTCCATTAAAAATGTATTTTCTGCAGTATAGTCCATTTTTTAAAAGGTAGACATTTTTATATCATAATCAGCGGTTATTCCTGCGAAGAAGTTTTAGTATAATAGAGGTGGTGTCGACCTTTTTATAGTTCTCGTACAACAACAGGGGGGTAGCCATCTAGAAAAGAAAACATATATGTCTTATAATTTGTTATGACAATAATGCATTAAAAAATTGGATTAAAAGTTTTTGATTAACATTTTTGAAATTGCGGTGGATTTAAGTATTTTTATAAAATAAAGTGCTATTTTTGTTTAATTGTGTTTATTAAAAACTATAACGGATAGAACGTAAGAATGTTTTTATACTCATCTTTTCTTGTCTCACAAAAAAATAAAAGATTTGCTATGCATTTCGTAAAAATTCTAATAAAATCCGTGCTTTAAAAAGTAAAACCTGTACAATTTTTCTATGCAAAATATTATCACGTGAACAATTATTTATACATTAGATACTAAAATAGTTATATTTCGATAAATACAGCGAGATATCTGCAAATCATTTACACTTAAAATAACACGTGTAAGAAAATTATAGTTACGCATTCTTTTTTTGAGAAATTTATTTTTATTCTGTCAGAACCTTTTCAGAATTTTTAAAGAGGTGCGAAACTAAAGGGATTTTCATATTAGGCAAGAAAAAAGATCTTATTTATAAAATTTTTTTGTGCTGTGTTTTTTTGATAACAACATTTAAAAGTTAATAAAGCGTAAAATGCGTTTATACAACAAAACAAAATATAAATATCCTATATATATATTATATTTTTAATTTTTTTGTTTACAAAAAATACAGACATCTTTTTTGTTTTTTTTGGATACACCATTTTCGACCCTTTTGTAAAAAAACTGATACTACCGCTGATCATTATAAACAAAACGCTGCATAAAAACAATACTTTTTTGTATCTATTTACATTTTAAAAAAACAAAATATTTTTCCAGAATTAAATTTTGACAGTTATTGGTTTGTGCATAATGTATAGAATTTGATATCAATCATGTTTTATATTTCATCATATCAACATAACATTACTTATCTCGTATTAACCCAGCATTGTAACGTGTTGCGATTTTAGCATATCTGTTTTAATATCTAAAAACTTTGCATTTATAGTTACTTGGGTGATGAGCTAGAGCCCGATTATAATTTATAATTTTGCGTATATAGAACCTGTCGTAATATGTGTATTAGTACAAACTTTCCAATATGTGCAAACAGCATTTTGCAATGTGGATTAACTCCTGTTTTCTACAAAGCTTATTTGCATATATGCTTATCATGCACTCGCCGATATGACCACGTTTCCGTTTTGTACTTTAGATTTAAAATCATTTGTAATGATAGAATGGTGTAAAGGCAGAATTCCACAATTAATAAAATTTAATTTTCTAAATTACTTACCCTTGTTTTTACGCTACGTGTTTGCGTAAAATTGTAATTTTTATACCTCGGATTAATTAAAGAACATTTAATCATGTACTTTCTTCTGGTGATCTGCTATAATTTTAACATTGCAAAGCGCTTATCATATCAAAAGAGTTCAAAATAATAACTTTAAATTTTTACTTTTTTTAATTTTTTTTCTGAAAAGCCCTTTAGTAGTATAAAAGTGGTATGATCTTGTAGCTGTTGCATGTTTTGACATCAAATTTATGTGGAGATTACTTCGCAAAGTTCGAGCTTTTTTAGCAAATTATTTACGATAGTAAAAGCGTCATTACCAACAATGATTTTTTTTATAATTAAGAAGAGCAAAACAAAAAAAATTCTGGTATAAAAAACTACACAAACATAACTTATTTTCTGCTTAATCAAGCACGGGCATCGTACGATACTGTAGAATAAAAATTCCAAGCTAGTTAAATGGATTTGGTATTAGTAAAAAATAACTCTTGTGTAAATGAAAAAAAAGAAGTACGTTCGGGTTCTATACGTACCTAATTCACACTTTTTTTAAACTTTTTTTTTGTATACCTATTACAGTAATTCTGCAAAACAAAAAAATATCCAGGTATATTTTGCAAAAATGCTTTTATGAATTCAGGCGTTAGCATTTATTGTTGCATCTAAACTTTTCTGTTGCTATACAATATTGTAAATCTTAATTAACAACGTTTTTAAGTTATTTAATGTATGACTATAAAAAAAAAAAACAATACTGCAAAATAGCTATGCATGGGTCTTATTTTCTTTAATTGACATTTTTTTCCCATGTACGAATTTGAAAAATTATGCTTAATATACACGTAAAATATTACATAAATAGTATTAGAAAACAAAAGATTGTCTTTAAATACACGATTATAAATGATATGTAAGCTTTGGTTGGTTAAATAATTTTTTACAGACAACTTGACAAAAAAGTCTAGTTAACCCTTCGGCATCTATTTCAAATATGTGATTTATTTACTAACCCCAAAAGAACGAGGAAGTCAAATTATAAACACGAAATTTCATCTATAAAAGACTATAAATACATCTAAACATGCCGTGTTTTGCATAAATAATGTTACTTATGCATCTTAAAATATTTTTATTTTTATGTTTTATTTCTCAATTCTTATTTCTTATACTAAGCAAACAATTATGTTATCGGTCAAATCACATATATGTGATAGTGCTGCTTTTAGGGTAAAAAAAAAGACCACATATATATGATTAGCCTGCCAAAAAAGTTAATATACTTGTGTATCTTTTATCGCGTTTTAACGTCAAATGAAAGTGTGCTGTTTATAATATCTATATACTAAATCTTTAGTAGTCAAAGGCAAAATCAAAATTACACCGTAAACTCTTTCAGCTACATATAATACATATCAGAAGAAGCTTTGTATTTTTGCATCAGTGTTGTTTAGTTTTTAAAGTTCCCCATAATTACTGTTTTACATATATGCCCGTTATCTTTATTTAAATTTAAAACTAAATACAAATAGCTGGCTTTTGTACAAGGCGTCTGTACGAATATAGCTTTTTTATATTGTTATAGCAATTCGTATTGTTTTTAATGAAGTATTTAATTTAAATAGATAACTGAACTTTTATTATTAGTCTATATATGTATGAAACATGCCGCATTTATATCATACATTGTGTTGGAACATAACTTATATGATCCGTTTACTTATTTGCATACTTTTTGCAATCTATCAAGTAAAATTTTTTTACTTATTATATTTGTAATTAACCATACCAGTTATGTTTCGATAGATCTAACTGTTTTAGCAAAATCCGTGCACATTTGCGCTATAAAGCCGTAACTTTAAATTGTCATTCCTGGTCGATTTCTTGATCTGTTTATAACGGAACAAACCGCGGTTTTTTTACAGCATTTTCGGGCAGCTGTTTTAACAAAGACAATCAAGAACAAAATTTTTATTTAATCAGCTTTACAAAATCTTCAAACGTGTTTTCTGCAATTTTTCTAAGTATATTATGGCATATTTTGAATTTGTCATCCATACGTTTTCTATGACTAATAAATTTGCAAGATACGCACTTATTTGCTATATAAGTACACTTTTACGGCGTTAACTAACAATTCTTTAAAAAGTATTCGTATAGCTGCTAAATAAAGGTTTTTTATAGAATATTACAGTGACATTTCTATTATTATCTGCATTCTTAAAGTATCCACAAAAAAAAAAAACAATGCAAATATAAACTGATGTTACTTTTGAGCAAATAAATAAAATACTTTAAAAAAAGTTGCAATTATTCTAAAAATTTTCGTGTATTTATTTTATTTTTATAGTAACAAACTCTTATACCTCTGAAGATACGTAGTTTATATTTTGAAAAAAAATAAACAATATTCACCGATATATTTTATACTTTTTTTTGATTATCACTTTTTTCTTTTGCTGCAAATTTCACATTGTTAAGTAAATACGAACGAGCAAAAGGCATATATCGGTTGAAGATATTTTTAATTAACATTTTAGTATACATTTATGGATCTTTTTAATCTAATTAAAATAATTTTATTGCAATAGATTGCAACTAGAATCTAAGGTTTCCGCGAGTTTTCACCTTTTAGTTGGCATTTTAGCCCTGCATTAATTCCTAATAATACAAATATTAATTCAATTACTAACAGAAGACCTTTTTAAGTTATTATTTTGGCAAAGGTCGGAAATTTATTGACATAACTAAAAAATACTTTGTTAAATTTGTCACTATATAAATCAAAAGTTTTGTTCTATATATTGTAAAGACAAATTAAAGTAAATTGCTATGATCGTGGTATTTAATTAGTTATTAGTAATATTTTTTTTTTACCAGAAACTAAAATTAACATAGAAAACAACATTATAAAGAATAAAGACAAACCAAATACAAAATCTATATCAGAAAGCATGGCCTTAACTTTTTTTACAATATAAGCACCGATCTTAGATAATTAGTATATATCCTGTCTACTGTAAGGTATGTAGTGTTTTCTTCAGCGATAATTTAGACAAGGGGCATTTCCCTTGGATCAGCATTGCTCAAACTATAGATGGCGATTCTATGTTGGGTCGCAAAGTTTTTTTTTAATCTCAAAGCTTTTTTACAGAATGTTTATGCATGCTTTGTTTTATCGAATACTTAAGACTTAATAAATTTTTCTTTTAATTTTTTTCTACAGGA
>JAQFYM010003191.1:0-19613 GCA_034694785.1 Agrenia bidenticulata | reverse complement strand
AAAGTTATTACTTGACGTTAAAATATTTCTTTGATTTAATTATATTTTCTTTCGTTTTTAATCCCTTAAAATGGCAAAATCAAGTAAATACTCCGGCACAAAAATCTAGGCGTTTAAATATACAAGAAGAAACCAGTAAACTAAAGAATTTATTTTTTACTGAAATTTCAGCTACACTATGGGGTGAATTACTTCAGGAAAATAAAAATATATGTTTGAAAGGCAATGAATTATAAGAAAAAGCTAAGATTACGTTAGAGAACAGTGAATATAGTAAAAACAAACTACAAAATAGTGAATTATTTAAGATGGTTGATTTTTTCGTAGATCATTTACGTAGCTCCACATTTGCATAAGGTGTTGAGAGTGAATCATCGTTTTTGGTCAATGCTGAACATGATACTTTTTTTTGAAGAGCAGAATAACAAATTAATTAAAACTTTAATAAAAAAGAATAAATATAACAAGAGGTGGAACGAAGATGGCGACAATCTGAACGCAGAGGACGCCAAAAAAAGATACAGAGAATAATGAAAAGCACATGTAAAAAGATGAGAAGGTAAACGAAGAGGAGGGAAAAACAACAGGGAAATAAATAGCAGTGTAGTTTTTAATACATTTTTTCATAGTAATTTTAAGATATTAAAAGTAATACCCGAAAATGAATATGAATGTTTAACTCAAATAAGACTTATAGATAACATGCAAAAACAAGGTATTAGAACAATGCCTAACCACTTTTATATGGCAAAGCATAAAGATCGGTTCATAATTGCAAGTCAGGCAACAAATAAATGTAATATTTCGGATGAGGAGTTTCTCAAAGATATTTCTAAATGGATGATCGAAAAAAATTTACCTTTTAAAAATGTCGATAATAAAAAATTTACTTGTATATTTACCAAAAATGCGGGAAAAAAGCTATATTCCAGACAGTCACACTCAGCCGGCATTTTCCCGAAAATATTTGAAAGTCAAAAAACAGAAATATATTTGTTCTAAGGCACAGTCCTCTTTTATATAATGTTTGATGGAAGCCCGGATAGAAGAAAAAGTCAAATTATGAATATCATTATCGGGGAATTACGCGATGATGTCCCGGGCAAATCACATTTATAAACGACGTACGAGCTTGAAGATGTCAATAGTGAGGAAATAGTAATAAGATTAATTTTATAGTGAATAAGATAGTAAAAGATTACAAAGGATATCAAAATAGCAAATTATTAAACAATGATATAGGGTTTTATTGCATTAAAACAGGTCATTCATAATACAAAATTACTTTATCAATGATGCATATAACTTGGTTGGCCCACGCAATGCACAATTTGGCTAAACGATAAGAGAAAAAGCCCCAAAAATTAACAAGATGATATCTGCACTAAAAAAACATGTCCGATATAATAACAAACATAAAAAAAAAGTTTTAGAAATTTACTAACGTTTATTTACCTCCATTTCCAGTTATTACTCGCTATGGAACATGGTTAGAATTTATTATTTCCTTTTCAAAACATTTTCGGGCGATTGAGAAATATATTAACTCCTTAAAGGACAATAAAAATACTATAAAAAATTTAAAATGGCTTTTTATGACATGAATATTATTAAGGAATTGGTATATGCACAAAAACACGTGTTTATTACTGCATATATTATAAAACTAGAGTCTAATACAAATTCAGTACAAGATGTTATCAATATAATTAAAGATTTTTAAAAAAGACTACATTACGACAAAATAAAAACAAGATGGAGCCAAATAATTGCAAGAAACCCTGATTACATTTATTTTGAAAAAATTAGAGTCTGTAGATGCAAACTTGAAGAAAAGGTATACAACTATGCGCCGATGACATCGTGTGAAGTTATAAGATCTTTTAATGCTTTAAAGTAAATTTTAATAAAAACGAATGTCAATGAATATTACGACATTAAAAGGTTTTTTAATAGCTTACTTTAATTAAATATTATGAAATAAGATTTTTTATTATATTTCTTATACTTTTGGCAACTAATATATGCTGCATACTTTTTGTATGCAGCATACCAAAATGTGCGTACAAAGTTCCCACTCTTACTTTTAATCAATATTATAAAATGAAACCCTTATAGATATTTATCATATAAAACCATTTTCATAAAATGTAGTTGATGCAGTGTGCTGCAAAATTAGTATATGGAGTGCAAATTAATGTGGATTAAAGGGTATTAAAATATACACCCACCGTTTCAAATTAATTGTAATTTTAAAACTATAATAGGGGCAAATTAAGGGGTAAACAGGACACTTTATTTAATTCGAAAAAAGTAATTGATCGAAACAAAACAAAAAGTAAAAAAGTGTAGTCAGTTTAATATCATAGTATAAACACACAACAAGCATAAATGCAAACCATTTTACTGTCTCATAACTATCGGTTCCTATTTATTAGGCACAAGTATTTATTCTTTTTTTCGTTTACATAATGTTAAAAAATAGATATATTTTGTGATTTCCTTTTGCTGCAATAATTATGCAAGAAGGCCTTGTTACTACATTAAATTTATATTTTTACAACTTTTTTTCTGGCAATTAGAATCAGAATATATAAATTAGTGTATCATAAAACTGCTTTTTTGTAGCAACAGTTTTGTCTCATATAATTTAAATAATATCCGTATCTTCTTTAATGTTCGTTTTTTTCGGTTTTTCTTGCTTGTCATTAAAAAATTGCTTGTATATGCTAAAAGATGATTACACCTTTAAAGACTTTGATACGCAAAATTCGAAAATTGTTTCTTCTTCGCTGTCAAAATATTAGATTTTTTTTACAGAGATGAAAATAAGGGTTGGTTTCTAGTGTCTTTTTTTCCACCGTTAATCCTTGTTTTTCTGAATTGATTTTGTAGTCATAAAAATTTTTTATTTTTTCCTGCACAGTAGTTTCAGTTTATGTATTTTTTATTTATTGCCGGTATTCTTTCATATTTTTCAAAATAGTCGAGCTGCATTAAAAACTCTTCTGAATAAAATTCTAATTTGATTGGGGCTTCGTCGGGTTTAATAGAAAATATTTTCAATTTTGTAAGCTGTATAAGTAGAAACGCAGAGCTTCTTATTTTATATATTTTGTTTTTTATTTTCAAATCCTGGTTTTAACAAATTTTTATTTGCTTTAAAATTTTTAAATTGGTTTCGATCTTAGTTTAGCCTGCAAATAAGTCATACATTCCGTGTAATTTTTAGAATTTTTTGCTACTGAATCAGAGAAGTATTGAAGGGCGTGACATATGCACGTGACATGTTTTAATAGTAGGTATATTGCTTCTAGTGCATTTCCAACTTTATGACAATTAAAGGCTTTGTATAAAAAAATTACACTAAATTAGCAACGTAACTAAAACCGGATACGTGTTTTATAAAAGAAAATTACCGTATTTTTATAATGTTGAGCGAATTATTTGTTTAAACTTTAATTGTCGTTTTTGAGAATGGTTTAAAATAAAGGAGGAAAATTTACGGACGCAAATGCATATTTTTTATACATAAAAGACGCAAAATATGCACATATATGCCTCTTTGTCACAAAACCACAGCTACCCTCGATATACGAAAAGCCTTTAAAAAAGGCATATATAAACGTGTTAATTCTTCAAAAAAAATACAGTGAGTTTTTAGTGAGATCTTATTGACATGGTGTATTTTTTTCTGTATCTCGTGCAATATTTTGGGCATAAAATACACAAATCAAGTCCAATTTATGCCAATATGCCCAAATATGCTGGTCATAAATATTCCTTTGCCTTTTTTATGATATTTCTCTACAGCGAGCTCACCTATCACAACTTTTTAATTTTTTTTGCTAGGAAACGGAACTGTTTCTAAATCATAAGTAAAAGAAACATGATTCAATTTTATAATATTTTTTTTTATTTCATATTCATCAGGAACTATTCTTCGATTATAGGAAATATTTGAATCAGAAGTTTAGCCAAAATTATTTGTAAAAATGTTTTTTTTTGCATAAATTTTGAACTTTTGATAGACAAATATTTATTAAGAAAAAATTATTAATAATTTTTTTTACGCTCCTCGATAGAATATGGCAAATAAGGCGTCAAAAATTTTATACCATTAATAGATAATATAGCATTTTACGTGTGTTTGTATTGCTTTAACGCCTTACCATATTTCGCATTTTAATGTGCTTGTACAGCATACCAGGAGACAGAATTCAGCTCGGGTATTTTAAGTATTTCATTTTCATCGATGAATGCAACAATATTTTACTTTCGTTTTCAAATCTTTTACTAAAACAACCCATTGCATATTTTGCATGCATTTACACGAGTTTTGCAAGATTTGTTTTTTTGAGTTGCCCTATAAAAAAGTGATTATAAAACAGTAAAAACGGAACAAAGCCGGTACATTTAATGCTTTTTTTGTTATAATCGAAGTATAAAAACTTTATCAGCATAACAAGAACACGTTTTTATATGCATCAGAAACGTCAGTTTTATAAATAAAAGGTTTTTACGAACGATTCACATTAATAAATCTAGCTTATTTTGTACTAAGATGCAGAAAAAATATTGAACCTATCAAAACGGTATAAGTACATACTGAGTGACGCAATTTAAATGACACTGTATGTTATAATATAGTTTAAAGACGATTTGGTAAGAAGCACTAACGTATAATCAAAAGGTTTTAATCTGTCTAGCTATATATTTTGCATGTGCAAAAAAGATTGCGGCTTTCATAGTTTTCTCTTACAAAAAAAAACAAGAAACGAATTATATGTATAATAATTTTACCTAAAAGCTTCTAATTTTGTTTATTCTGGTCGTAAAAACTACAATAAAAGAAAGCCCAAATGATGTTTTGGTTTTCTTTTACCCATCTTTTTTTTGTATGAAGAAAGGGAATAAAAATAATTTAAAATATTGGTTGTGTTGCCTTTGACCTGTAAACAAGACAAAACATCCTCGCTCATTGTGTGTTTCTAAGGAATTATATTAATTTATGCAAAACAAAAAAAAAAAAATACCAACAAAATCTGCATATTCTTTACGCATTTTTCTGTGCCTTTATTATTACCGTAGTTTTTGATTTGCTATTTTGTGGTTTCCTTTAGTGCAGGAGGATATTAAAATCACCAAAAATCCCGTAAATTACTTTTTTTAGTAAAAAAGCTTGTTATATAGTAATGACGGCTGCAATCTTACAAAAATATATTTTTCCAAATTACCAATTCTTTTTTCTCTTGTAAATTTTGATTGCTTTCCCTCTTTGGTTTGATAGAGATTCATCTTTATTGCATGTAAAAAAAGGTACCTGGAACTAGTGATATACATAAATCTTTTTTGTTAGTGCGTTGCATACATACAGAATTTATTTTGCGTTTAAAACCTTTTAACGCAGTTTTTTTTTGTTTATAAATAGGGTTAAAAACGGTTTATATAAGGAGGGCAAAAATTTGCTCGCTAGTGATAGAAAATTACAAAGAATTACACATCTATTGATATATAAAAAACATGTTTATTATCTTCTTGCAGACCAGGTTACCTGTAATCAACCCTGGGTTTACTAAAGAGCCTTTTCTGTCAGTAGCCCGGTTTTAAACTAACCTGGCATAATATAAAGCTAATTTTAATTGCATTGAAACAGGTCATGCGCAGAAAGTTTTGAGCTATATCCTGTACTAGTTGAGTACCAATAAGAAGCAGAAAGGGCCGCCCCCTGTAAAAAAGTTGCGCCCGAATTTTAGGAGGAGTTTTTTTTTGTGCAGTGTTTTTATTTTTTAAAATTCTTGTTAAAACTTTTTTTAAGTAAAAAAAAGAACAAGAAAAAATATACAAATTTTTTGCTTCATAAATCGTGTTGTTAACCTTTTTTTTAATAAAATCACTTGTAGCCCTAGACCACAAAAAATTAAGAGTACGCCACTAAATTGAACCAACCCCAAGTAGAGATTATTACAATACCAAAGGCTCGAAGAGATTTTTTGCATTGAAAAACCTTAGTTAAAATTTTTTTTTTGGTATGCAAAACTTCTTGAATTCAATAAACGTTGCTAAATTACTAAAATTTGTAATGCTTTGGCTGCGGTATTGCAGTTGAACTTAGATTTAAGGGGTATTGGACCGACAATACAAACTTTATGTTATAACTTATCGGTAGGGGTGGGATTTTTGTATGCTGCGTATATAAAAATATAGACACACAGAATTAAACATGATTTTGGTACAAAACACCGCATACTATCATTCACAAATTATATCATATCAGTTGTATTTATAGTTAAAAATAATATTTTTTTTTTTGGTTTTTTTCATGTTCCCATATTTTTATATACGCTTTATCAATGCCCATCTCTACTTCAGATGATCGTATGACAGTAATCTTGTTAAATTGAAAGGGGGATCAAGCGATTAATTTGTTTGTATATGATTATTCTAGTATTTTCCGCAGCTGCGTACAATTGTTGTATGCCTCATACAATAAATAGCATACAACTCTCTTACCTCTACTCATTAGTTTTCATAATAAACAACTATAACCAGTTTTATTTTTACATTCTGTGTATACCCACAGTTAACACTGTCGCGTTAAATTACTTTTATTTTACATATATCGTACTTTTACTGTATAGTAACTTTTGCGTATATTCACGATAACTTTTAAATGAGCCGGGATTTCTTTTACATTTTTACTAAAAACCATTTTGAAAATTTTTAGTTTATTTAAATTTCAACTCTTTTATCAGTTAAAAAAACCAACTGAATAAGATGTGTACCAATAAGATCACGTGGCAGTGTATTAAGATACAATTTACAAATGTGCAGTAAAAGTGTTGCCAAATACTACGTATATACTTATTTTGTAATTTACACTCTCGCAAAAGCTACACCACATCTTACTACAAAATTTCTACTATCAGGCTTCTCACAACAAAAGTTTTTATTCATTTTATAATTGGTCTTAATTTGGTGCAAAAACATGTATTAAAACGTAGTTTTTTCCCATTTTAACTAAAAAAGTAGTGTTTTTACATACAAACAGAAGTGTCTATATGTTCTATTATACGCAAGTTACTATTTTTAATAGGCGGTTATGACTATTAAGATTGCGTGAAGCATCCTGGCTGCTATGTTAATGTACAAAATAAATACTCGTCGACTTTTACCGCGCTGCAAAGTACCTGAAAATATTTTAATGTATTTATATCGTTTTTTTAGCAAAATATCATGCTAAAACCATCAAATATAAACTGATTTAAGAAGAAATACAAACTTAAATATTATGAGTAGTTATATGCAGCGATACACAATTTTGCGCAAAAATATATTTGTATAATATAAAAAAAAAACAAAAAAAACAATTAAAGGCGTATATTATGGTTTAAAAGTAACAAGCTATGATTAATGCATTAATAAACAAAAAAACTTTTGTTTTGTATGACTACGACATCTAAAATGGAGACAGTATAACGATATATACAAAAACGCGTGTTAAACCTAAGTTTTTTGTATAAAAATGTAAAAAATTAATGTTTAAAAAACAAATAGCGTATTGATTTGGGTTATCTATTGTGAGATCTCGAGGTTAAAGAATCTTTTTTTTAGTAAAAAACCGAGTCTCGAGATTCTCGAGATTCGAGACTCTCGAGAAGCGAGATCTTGAGATTCGAGAGGCAATATGTAAATCTTTTTAGTAGATACCTTTGCTGCAATAAATGCACCTTTGGTTTATAAAATATACTTTGTTTGTTTCATAATAATTGTCGTTTTGGTGACTAAATATATTATAAATTAAATGTTCGATCTCGATTAAATGCACTAGAAATGCTCAAAATACTATATAACAGGTTAGTAAAATTAGAAATGCGACAATATAAACGTTTCTCTAATATTTATAGTTTTCCATGTAGACTTTTAATCATTTATCTCTTTCATGATGAATGATTCGAAATAAAAGGATTGTCATTATATCAAAACAACAAATGATTCAAAACATGATTAAAGATATGGAAACTATATAAAATATCATTATTTATCACGTTTTTTTATTTAAGTGAGATAAGTTCACCACGATTCTTCTTGTGTCAAAATTACAAATATACATTATATGATAAAATTGAAATACTAATTAAAATAACTACGTTTTTAATATTAGTAAATATACATTTGTATTTATTCAAAGCAGTATTAAAATTCTCTTTCTCATTCTGAAAAATGATACCATATCGTACAATTAATTTGAAACAATGGGAGTATAAAATAACATACAGAATTATTAATTCAAACAAAATTTATCAATCACCAATACATATTCTTATTTTTTGTCTTATCCATATAATTTGTCTTTTTGTTATCAAATTACAAATACTAGTTTAAGCGAATGCTTTTATTAAGAAATAAGTAAAAGTAAGAATAAAATATAGAATATAAAGCAATAAAATATACGCCATATAGTTTGTGCCTTAGAAATTACACTTGAATATTATTACGGTTTTAAATAAGTTTTATAAAAACAAAAAATGCTGAATATACCGTTAAGTTCAGTTTATAAAACATGTGTTTTTTTGAAATTGATTGTAAAATGTTTTTATTAGGAATCATAACTAAATAAATAAAACAAAAAAATCATTTAAACAGTAAAAGAGCCACAACGGAACTTCAAAATACAATACATTTGCCATTTTGTTGTCTTTGATACGACAAACTATAATTAATTTACTGTATATATAGAAAAAACAAATTCTTGAGCAAAAAAAGGCGTAGAAAAATACTAATAAAGACAAGAATGCATAAGACATTATAAAAACAGTTTTGATTATTTAAACAATATAAAATTCTTTTTAACTGACACAAACTGATTTTTTATTCAAATAACGTGAAAGGCATTTTCTTTTTTTATATTATGGGAAACCCTTAGTAAAAATATAATAAGATCAGATAAAAAAAAGACATATCCAAGTTTCTATACGATTGTTCAATTTTATGCTTTTTGCAAATCATATAGTATACAGACAAATGAACTTGCGTATTAGTTAGATTTTGCCACAAAAAACTCATTGGTAAACATTATTATGTATTATTTGTGTTAAAATACATATTTTTTTATTTTATTATGTTAATGTTGTCTATTGTTTGTATGTATAAGATCTAATTGCCATTTGAAGGATTTCTTGCGCAGTTTAACAAGTTTACAACAATTAAATATATCAAAATAAGCATATTGCTTTTTTTAGAAATTAGAAAAGCTTTATCCGTGTATAACATGTAATATTGTCTGCTCTTTGATCTTCTTTCACGACTTACATAAAAAGACAGAAAATGGCTACAAATAAAAAATTGGACAATTTCGGGTGGTAATTTGCAAGACAAGGTCAATACTTACAAATTAATCAGTAGGTAGCATATTTAAAATTGCTATGATAACCAATTTATTAAATGTCTTGAGCTTTCAATTTTTAGTTTGCGTTTAGCAATAAGAATTTTAGGATAAGATTATGCATAAACCAAATTTAAAAATACAAGCAAGAATGATTGAACAACTAGAAAAGTAGAGTAAATCTGCATATTTTTTTTACAATTTATGGATTTTTTATTGTGTTCAAGATAACATAAACTATCATAATATGTGAATATTTTGGTTCCTATGGCTAAGGGTCAAAGTGAAAATTTTTAGTATACCAATTATATGATCATGTTGTAAAATAATCAATTTATGTTATTTTACAAAAATCTAGTGCATTGTAATATATCTGAAAAAAACAAAACAAATAAAAATCATAAATAACTTTTGAGAAAGTTTAATAGAGTATAAACTAGAAACCTTTTATTATTATTTTCACTTAAACCAGTACTTCAAAAAAAAAATCATATTAAGCGTTTCATCCCCCATTCGATTTCTACTTTTTGTTTTGACATTACCTGCAGTGGAAAACACTCGTTCACTTTCGACCGAAGTCGATTTTATTAACCCAAGCTGCTGAATTATTTGTCCTAATCCCTAATTTTTTTTTCCTGTGGTAATATATTGATCGATAGCATAGTTAAGTGAATTTTAATCAATACCCAAACAAATTTCCTTATCTTGATTTCTAATCTCACAATATTTTTTTGTTGAATTAAACCTGTCTTGAAATGTTAATGGGTCCTTGATCGTTTGGTCGGGTTTGGTAGAAAGATTTTCATGTTGAGATATTTCCGTAGTGAAATGCATTTGATGTAATAGTTTTATATCTTTAATAATTTTGTCTTGTGAATTCACAGGGAAATCTAAATTACTTTGGCATAAAGATTTCTTAGTGTAAAAATATAAGAATTGACATTAAAGGCCGGTTTCTTCTCTCAAAATATCTAAATTTTAAAAACATTGCCAATTGTGTCGAATATGGGTTGTTTATGGTTTTGAGTTCATCATCTAGAATCCTGGATGCGTGTTCTGTTTGCCACACATTATTATCACTTCTTGACAATAATATAACAACATCTGAAACAGGCTTTAAGATTTTTTGATAGTTCTGCAAACATGTTAGTTCATAATGTGAAATATTGAAAACAATTTTCAGGTCAATTAAAGCCTTCTGAATTTGATCTATATATTTCAAAAAGGAGCTAATCATTACCTCAGATGAATTCCATCTGGTATTATTATCTAGATGAAGTTGCCCCTCTTTTTTGTAAAATTCTAAAATATACACTTGCAAGATACTATTTTTTTTAGTTGACTTTTTAAAAATATAAGTATAATTTTGCGGACTTTTTTCAATATTGCAGCTACGGTAATATTTTGTGAGCGGTAGTCAGATTCAGAATCATCGTCACTATCATCTGTCATATCCGAGGAGACTTCATCGGCTGTTCTTAAAATAGAAATATCATCTGAATTTAAAAAATCCATAACTGCTAAGTGAATACCGTGATTTAAACACAAATATGTATTGTTCTGTATTTCTTCCTAAACGCTTCATTACTGACGCACTATCTGTTGTCAAAAAATAAATGTGTTCGGCGAAAATGATATCAAACTGAGTAAGTGTTGTTTTAATTAGGCCAAGTATTACATCACTTGATGCTGATGATTTAATTCTAACAAGTCCCAAATTAAATATACTTTTGTCAACATGCACGTTTATATTTAAATATTTTCGTCCATTTGAGCTTGTCCATTCATCGAGTGTAAGACCGCATCGTGAGCCTCTATTTAATTTATCAATTATCAAGTTCCTTGTTTGAGTTTTCGCCATTTTATATACTTCTACTACCATATTTCTTATTGTCTCTGCTAATTTTAGTAATTCCATTCCTGCTCTTTTAAATAACTTGGGAAATGCGCGAATTTTTGTTATGCCATGAAAAGAAACATTATCACTTGCGATAAACTCAGCTACTAGCATCTCGGGTGAGAAGATGTATTGCAGTAAATTTTTGTTATACCTTGATGTCCTATTTTTATATCAATTGTGGGGCGTACATGTAAAAGATGCCGTTTGAGACCAGTAGTCGAAGAACCTGGAATTGATATTTTTAGCTGTGCAATAGTTACATACGCTTTGTCTTTTTTGGATGTGGTTGTTACAAAGTGACTATAATAAATTAATACCATTTTTAGGGGATATAAAAATGCTATAGAAAGCAAACAGGAAAAAACAGTAAAAAACAAAGCTTAGCAAAATTAGTTATAAAAAAAAAGTTTGGTAAACTAGAGTATGCAAAATAAATTTAAAATATATTTAAAGTCGTTTATTTTACATTAACCTTTACAATATGTATTTTTAGTAAAAAAAATATAATGCATTTATACGAAAATTTAAATGGTTATATATATACATTAATTTGTTTATGTATTTTTTGCTTTTTTTTCCATACGTAAAAGCGTATGGCCGTTTCTTATAAATATACAAAAAAATCTACCAAGGGATAAAACGAGCGCCTTATTTTTTGACCAAGATGACAAAATGAATATTCTGTACTCATAAAAGCAACTATAAACAGGCCAAAAATTAAACGCCTGAAAAGTAAAAGCCAGAAAAAAATACTATAAATAAATGGCATAAAAAAAGTTAAAAATACAAACTATTAAAATAAATATACCCACAATAAGAAAGTTGTAGTAAGAACTCCTAAAAAAACAGTGGTAAAGATAAAAGGGGTAAATAAAAAGGGGTAAAAATTAAAGGGGTAAAAATTAAAGGGGTGTAAAATTAAAGAGGTAAAAAAAAGGGTAAAAATTTTAAGGGGATTCAATAGAAGGGGTTTGAAATAAAAGGGTTGTAATAAAAGGGGTAAAAATAAAAGGGGTAAAAATAAAACTGAAAAAAATAAAAGTGTTAAAAGAAAAAGGGGTAAAAATAAAATGTGTAAAAATAAAAGAGGTAAAAATAAAGGGGTAAAAATATAAGGGAAAAAGATAAAAGGGGTGTAAACAAAAGTAATATAAATAAAAAGGTCTTCAAAAAAGATTAACAATAAAAAAGTAAATAGTAAATAAAAATTAAACGATAAAAGATAAATGCAAAAGCGGGACATGCAACCACGGTATAGAAAAATAACAAGGAAAAGCTAAAAGGGCGATAATTTTTAAGGATAAAAACACGACCGAAAAAACAGAAATAGTTTTTATTGCGTATGTTATAAATATATAGAAAAAGTAATGATGAATAAATGCACAAAAAATAAAATTTATTAAAATAATTTAATGTGGTAAATATGTGAACATACAAAACATTATCTTTGAATATATATAAGCACTTTAAAAAACTAAAAATCCTCATATTATATTGCAGCGTCTACAAAAAAATGTGTGTCACTCGAAAGCACAAACTCAGGTTTTATAAACGAATACATTAGTACAAAAATATAGTAATTTTAAGGAAAAAAAATTGTTTAAACTATAATTAATATTAATATTAATATTAAAACTTCGTAAATCTAAAATAAACTTATTTAGTGCAAAAAAAAACACCTTATAAAAAATACCGCGCTGTTAACACGTATAATTTACCAGTTTTAAACATATTTTGAAAACCTTATTTCTGTTTTATAATAGCATTTAAGCTACTTAATTACAATCATTATATTAAAAATCTACGCCTAAACCATAAGTGACTTTTATTTTGCACGATTTTCTACAGAAAGTTTTTTTCTTGCTGATTAAACATTTTTTAAAATGCTTTCTAATACGAAAATTATTTTTTTTTAATTACAAACTGTAGCAACTTGTTTTTTAATATATGCCAAAAAGTAACTTACTTGTAAATTTACAGAACTAAGTATATTGCCTTTTTAATATGTAACTCTTAAAATTAGAGAAATGTTTTTTTATTTATTGGTTACATAACCTAGAAACCATTTCTGTTGAGCCTTGTGATACAATGTTAATTTTTTGTGCTGAATTATGTCAAATTGTTTTTTTACCTCTGCTTTTTTTGTTGACACGGGTGATGCGGTTATTGGCAAAAACTGTGGGTTCGACTTAGATGGGAATAATTTTTCCTGTAAAAAAAGACAGCGTCTGATACTTTTTATTAAAATATTCGCAAAAAAATATCCATTTTCGGGTTTCGAGATTCTCGAGAAATCTCGTTTTTATTTCGACTTTTTTTTGGCTTCGAGTCTCGAGAATCGAGAAATCGAGACTCGAGATCGATAACCCTATCTACAATTGCCTAAGTTGAACATGTTATCTTGTACAACGGTAATACTTCCGGAAAAGTTGACATGAGTTTATATAGTTCTATAAACATACTTGGTGCAATATTTCATGATTTTTTTTGCTGTAATTCTATGTGAAAGTAATGAACACACTCTATAAAATACTAAAAACTCTGTTTTTAAAAGTAAAAAAACAATCTACAGAATCCGCCGCTTACGTCTCTAAACTAGTGACAAAAAAAATAAAAAGGCCACCGCAAGATAATATGAATTTTTATTTATATCAACGAGAATAGAAGACCAGATATGTAAAACTATGTTCGACAATTTGCATGAATAAATAGACTTATATTGCGTTAGTTGTGGCAGGAAAAGCATATTTTAGCGCATTTTTCCTTGGCTTTTGGTTTTTTGTTTTTGTTTTATTGATCGTTTTATTTTTATTTAGATAAAAATATCATAATAACCTGTGTAATTGTATGTGATAAAAAATCGGAATATAAATTGAAAAAAATCTGGATACAGTGGTTTCTTTTGATTAAATTGAGTTGAAAAGAAATAGTTCTTTGCAAAAAGTCAGATTCGGTGCTTATTTGCAATCTGTAGTGTGTGAAAATAGAAATAGTTTTTGCATCTAGATTCGCTTTAAAATTTCTTTTGCTGATATAAATAAAAAAGAAAAAAAACTTAACGATGTAGAAAAAACAAACTTGTATATAAACGAAAAAAAAAATATAATTTATAACAAATTATCAATTGATAAAATGAGCATTTTTTCAATTTGTAGATAAATTATCGGTTTGAGGCTTTTTGTATAGCACATAGGTACATTCTGAGATTTACCTGGCCATTTTTTTTTGCCCTCAAAAATCATTAAATGGCTTTAATTCAATATTTTTTGATGGTGTAAAAAAAAACGAATCATACTCTGAAAAGTAAATTGTTGTAATTAAATCTTAAAGACTACACAATAAAAAGTGTTTTTGGTATCAAATTTTAGTTTTTATATACTATAGATCGTTTTGATTAGTTTAATTTTTGCTTTATAAAATATTTAGCGATAAATTTGTTTTTTATAGAAATACCATGATTGAAAATGTGTGCAGGTTACAAATCATCTAGAGCTTAAAATATTGCTAAAGAAATCTCTTTAACTGTAGATTTTACAGGTCGCGACGCAAATATAATATGATATTTTGTGTGTACGCAAAAAAAATCACAAAACTGAACAAACGATAACACGCAATAAATCCTAATTTTTTTAACACCATTACTTATTTATTTTTGTATATTTTATAAAGGGACAAAAACAAGGCGATTCCGATTTTATAGAAGTGGTTAAAAAATACACCCTGCAATATTTTAGTTCCAGTAAAGGAATAAAAATTTCTAATGCAAAAAAATGGTTATCGTGAGTAATTTTCATGTCAAGATTAGTTTACAGGCAATTTTTTTAGTTTATATCTACAATAATTATGAGAATAAGAAGCATCAGTCGTGAATTTGGTATTCCATAGGAATAAAAATATAGTTTTGAAACAGAAGCACATCTGAACAACCCATAAATTACACACGACAATTTTTGATTCAAGACCCAAGGAAAATATTGTTACATACTAAATCTTATTTTCTACTTCAAAAATATTAAATATAAATCACGTTATATGTTATCGTGTGTTTTCAGATGAAAATTTTTATGGTTTTATTTTAGTTTATTATACATTAATAATGAGTTTTTTTTTTTTGTATTGAAGCATTTGTACATGTTTTTTATGCAAGCTTATACAATGAAAATTGCGCTACAAGGCTTGCATTGTTTGCATTTAATAATACAAGAATACTATTATACATAAATTCTATGTCTTTTAAATATACCACAAGATTTTTTTTTTTGTTCTGGATAATCCCGAGTACACAATAAAAAATGAAACTATAAATATGTTTTTTTTTATGTGGCGTCGGGTACCAGGGATTGATAACTCTACTTGGAAGTCGATTGAATATGTAAAAAAAAAACAATTTATAAAAAGATTGTACATAACATTCATATGGGTTTGCATTTTATAAAATCTATACAAAACCGGTTCATGTATAATGGATGCATTTTTTAGGTAACTCGGCGGATACTTTTAAAATACGGAGTATGAAAACTACTTTAAACTTTACTTAAATAAACAAAAATTTATACATTTCGAATTATTATTTGCTTTATTTGGCTTTTAGTATTCGTGAGTAATCTAAAACAGGCTAATTATTGCGTTTTAAAGTTACAACTACATTAAAAAAGACACCAAGTGTTAAGTATACCCGATTAAGACACCAAAGAAAACCAGTAAACAAATACAAAATTAAATTAAATAATTACAAAATTTTCCAATGATTATAAATATATTTAAAAAAGTCTTTAAACTTCGTAAAAGTAATTTTTGATTAAATATGCTTGTATCTCGCCTCAAATGATCATAAAAAAGCAAAAAATCCAGTGCTTATTTATTAGCCATAGTGTTTTTTTTATATTTATGACTTTTTATTCTTCTTTAATATTCCAAGAAACTTATTCGGACTATATATAAAACCATTTACAATTCTTTTTATATCGCAAACTAAGATAAATTTATACCTCGGTGTCTCTTATTACAAAAAAACCCGAATATATTAAAAATCAGATTTTTTTTCAATTAAAAAAATGTGGTTGTTTGAGTATTATTTAATATTTAAAATTTATACCACAATTATCGTTGTTTTTTGGTTATCCGCAAGGACCCATATAATTCCCGGAAACAAAAAATTCGCGAAATCAATATATAATAAGAACTACGTGAGAATTTGATTCTTATATCTATGTATGTTTGTAGTTATTTTTATTGTATTTATGCTAGGACTCATTTTACGTTATTTTTTCCCAAATAAATATTTATAGAAATAAAAAGCATTTCCAATGACAGTATTTTTCATAAGAGATGTTAAAAGGCCATATATTAACTGCATCTTTTACTTTTAGTTTTTTACATGATTATTTATTTAAAATTTTTATTTAAAGAATTCATAAAAGCCATCACCATCAAGTGAAGCTTGTTTTACACCTGCTTCATTTATTAGTTGCTCAGCTTTACTTATATCCTGAAGATATGCATCTGATGCCTTACATGCCAAGATATCGCCGAATGAATCATTCTTATAGTCAGGATATGTAGTTGGATTAGGTGCTTCTAAATCTACGGAGCCAAGGTCGAATAGATCACTGTACATTTTTATGGTACTAATTATTAGGAATAACATTCGTGATATATCCATATAATTTATGATGCTGTTCCTTTAAAATGAATCAATGGATATAACACTGTTTCAAACATCAAAAAAAAATAATTTGTTGAAACGAGCTTCGGAAAATTATAGATCTTGATAGAATCTTCTATGAAACAAATACACAGAATAATATCCAGATCATTCTAAACCCTGTAGAGATTATAACACATACATGATGTCGCTGACTTTTCACTGCGTTATCATGATGAATTCCTATTTCTAAATAATATTATTTAACCTGGTTCATTTGTAGATAATTTTAAATTTCATAGATTATGTACACTTGTTTAAAATACGTCTTATGAATAGGGTTAACGAAATACAATTTTTATTCTTTAACAGGGATCGGGAATATGGTATGTAAAGTGTGCGAAACCCAATTTTTTAATCCCGCCCGTTAAGGCCATTATGGCAATAATATTATATAAATCTAATATGTGTATAAATATTGTATAACATCACAAATTTGTTATAATTCTTGCATATTATGTAAAACTATACGTTCAAATTAAATAAAAAAATACAAAACAAAAGTTCTTACGAATTTTAGAAGGCTTCTTGCTCCACATTTAAATGGTTGTCTAAAAAATATTACAAAACAAACATATTATGAGTTTTATTAATACAGGGATTCTCATTTAATTTGCTACTTTTTTCATTTTTGTAACACAACAATAAGTTTGGACCTTCTAAAAACCAAAACTTCATATTTATGATATAATTTTTAATATTGATAACGCAACATTTCTCATAATATTAAAAATTGATGTAGATTTACAGCATAAAAAGGGAAAAAAAGAGAGAAAAAAGTTCTTATATTTTGCTTTACTATATCTAAAAAATACGATATATTAAAGCCACATAATAATTTTATTAATTATACTTTTAATAATATCATTACTTAAGCACCTTAACACAATGCTATTCTTTTTTGTCGATAATAAGCTGAAAAATGGCATTTTTTATTTTTCCAACGGGTGTAATAAGATTTTATATCAGCTCAGCTTGTATGATCCCAATCAGGGCTGCCAGAAAGTATTTTTTTGAGCATTTTTAAGAAAATAGGGTAAATTTTATGCTTCAAAAAAGCAGGTATATTATTCTGGTATATAGGGTATATTTTTTCATATATTCCCGCTAAAGCCTTTTTTCGTTTTTTCTGTATTCTTATATTTTATAAGAGCAGGTATTCCAATTCTTTTGTATACAATATTTAGCCATTTATTACATAGTCATGAAAAAACAAAAAAAAAAAAACCGAATTTTATTTTTTTTATGATAACTTAGCAAAGTTTTTATGTAAATAAAATATAAAAACGCGAGTATTTACAAGTCAAAAGAAGTATGGTTGTTTAAAATAGGGTTAAAAATGATAAATTATGCACGCATGATCGCTTTTTAAATGCGCAATACTAGTTTATAGCAGTGCATGTGTTTTGTACATTACTTAAAATTTTTCAAAGCATTTATTCACGTTCTTTACGTATGCAATAAGTATATTTTGCATTTATGTATAAATTAAATTAATCTTTAATTCATATTCATTAAAAAATGATAAATAAATTTTATTTTGTTATAAAAAAACAACTTATTAGAACTGAGACATATAATTTTGTTAATGTAAATAAAATTTACGTTTAAGAAAGATAATTTCTAACGTGTGCAAATGTATGTTTCGCTATAATATACCAGGATCGCATCTTAATCTTGTTTTTTTTTTTGCCATAACATACAATTTATACAGTTTTTAAGTAGCTATAGACTAGATTCGGTTTCCTTTGCATTTTTATAATAAAATAACGAGCTTAAAAACCATTTATATGGTTCTGGAAGCTTTTATATACGCGAGGAATTCCAAAATGTACATACTGATATATTTGGGGTTTTTTTTTCTACAAAAATATATACCATAATAGTATATGTTCTGGCATACTTGATCCCAATGATTTTACTCCACTTGTAGTTTTTATTATCGATATTTTATGTCCTTTTGAATGGTGCTTAAGCAAAAAAGTGTGTAAAATGTATAAAAAAAAATATTGGCTAATATAGACCATTATTTTCATACCATATTTCGAAATAATTTTCATTTTTAGTTTTTCTCTTTTTTTTTCCTTTTTTTAGTTGTATCTGTATACTAATTTGCATTATAAATAAGAGATGTTGCCTTATCAATATTTACTTTATTTATCAGTTACTGAAAATGTTACTTAAATACCCGTTGCTATAACTATTAACCGTTTTCCCGGGTAGTTTACTTTTTGCAGAAGTTTATTTTTTTATTTTTTAAATGCTTTATAAAAAAATAATGAAATAAATAAGCGGAACAAAAAAGCCATAATCAAAAAAATTGCAAAAAAAACAAACGCAAAACGACAAGGAATCAAAAAAAAAACGCAAAACGGTAAGTTAAAACCCCTTATTTTTAAGGCGGCAATATATTTGGCCCGATTTGAAGTGGACTGCACTGGACTGCACTTTAAAAAAAATAAAAAATAATCATATGGAATTTTTTGCATATACCGTATGTTTTTACTTATAGATCACATTTTCTTATAAGTCATAAAAAATAAAAAAATTTTATATTGATATTCTTTGAACTTACCGTATTTGTATCTTCAAGATCACTTTGTCTTTTTATTCACAAACTTTCA
>JAQFYM010003190.1:0-19614 GCA_034694785.1 Agrenia bidenticulata | reverse complement strand
ACCAAGTCGCTTCTAATAAATCTTTACATTTAAAACACACGCCATTTTAAACAGTAGTGTTAAACAACCAAGATCTTATCCATGCAGTTTTTTTAAAAAACAGTAAACATTTATTCTTATTTTTTTTTGTTCGTCGTAATTGTGGAAGATTTAAAAATATGTGTATAAAAATTGGGGTCTAGATAAGTTTAGTTTTTTTTGTTATTTTTTTTTATTTTACATTGATTATAATTAAATATACATTTTTTACTATACAACCACAAAAAAAAAACGGTTCATTATAAAATATTGCATATTGATTAAACAATTAGCAAAATTTGCCTTTTTAAATACCATTAAAAACACATAATAAATTTAGATGCTGTTCATTAAAATCTTTTTCTGTATATAAATTAAAAATTATTGTACTTGCATAAACTGGTTCTCTATTTTTTTTAAGCAAAAAATTCGTCATAAAAAAAGTTTCGAGACTTTAGCCGGGGGCCCGTGTGCCAGTGCCCCCATGGCACCCCTCGTAATCCGCCCTTGACAAGGACAAACCAACAAATAAAAATGGAACAATTTAGAACAGATTTTTTTGTATTTGTTTCATGGCACGCATTTATATATGTGACAAAGGAGAAACAGAAAATTACAATATTTAAAATGTGTGTAGATATGGAGCTAAAAAAATTACTTTGATTAATGAGAAATAAAAAAAAAAAATTTAAAGGAGCGACATTTCAGAGATATATGGAGTTAATACACCAACAAATTACCAGGAAAATGATTTTAGACACGAAAAAAAAGGTGGAGAAACAAAGGATACCGCGTCGGCACAAGGTATTACACGTAAACCCTATTTTTACTATACTTAAGAGATTAATGGCTTCCATTAGACATCCAAAAAGACTCAATAAGACAGAAATGAAAGTTTACCGTAAAATTGGACTTATTGAAGTAGCGAAGATAATTTTTAGAAGAAGGATGGGACTATTATAAAATAAATCAATAGAGATAAATAAAAAGAAAATAAGTGTACAGAGACAAAATACAAAAAGCTAAAATATAATAAAAGGATGTGGGAATAATAAAAATAGTTGCGGAAATCGTTTATGATTGATCCCCGCGTCAGAAATTTGATCCTTTGCTAGATACAAATAAGAGTAGAAAACAAAAAAGTAGAGAAAAAGGAGGAAAGGGAGAGAATGATGTTTTAATAAAAGAAGAATATATAGAGAAAAACAAGTAAATGTAGATTAAATGTGTTAAAAATGAAACACGAGAACAGCATTAATAGATACACTAACAATAGTGAAAATGTCTTAATATATGTAGTAAGCAAATAGAAACGCCTGATAACAGAAAACTAAAATTTTTTAAAATACAATGTAACGGACAGGATTGAAATTAAAAGCCGGAATATAAATTTATTTTACGAATACTTAGTAGATTCAGGGCATACAAAATAAAATGTGAAATAAATACGGATCCAGGTGTTATAGTAGTTGAAAATGAAGAGTGGATAAAAGAAGCACTTATACCTGAGGCAGAAGCAATAGTGGTCGAATTGCAAAGACTGGGATTTATAAGACAAAGCAAATCTAAATAGAGAAACCCGGTAAGACTTAAAAAAACACTATGGACAGCTTAGTTTTTGCATGGATATGATGAAAGGAGCTCCGTCAATTGCGACCACCTGCATTTTGTGGGAGGGGGTTGTAATTAAATAAAATAAAAAAGAAAAACAAAGGAGGCAAAATAGGCCTTTATCAATGGAAAAATCAAAAAAAACATTAAGATATGCAATAATAACAAAAGATTTTAAAAATTTGAGTAAAACAAAGAGGTGAATAAAAAAAGACAAAAAATCTAATAAAAAAAGAGAAAATAAAAACAAGTAGAGCAAAAAAATATATTAAAAAAATATGAAATAACAAAAAAAAACTTAAAGAACGTAAAATCAATAAAAAAACAACTATCTGAATAAAGTAAATGAAAATATTGAATAGCCTATAAAATATTTTAAAAAAAACTACCACCAAACAAACAAAAAAAATATGAAACAGAATCTACGTAAGCACAAAAACAATAAATACATAAAAAACGAGCCTTACATATAAGTAATCTAAAAAACTAATGATATCTATCTATTACGAACAAAAACATATAACAGTACACCGATTTATCTTAAGCAAAAAACCCGCTGTTTTAGTTAGTATACTGGAGATAACTTATGTGTGATAATATATTAAATCCAACATCAAAACTAAAAATACTGGCCAAAATACAAGTTTATTACGTTTAACAGTTTGAAAACACGGCATAACGGTGCGAAAACCAACACAATCACTATTTTTAAAAAGTTGAAGTCTATAAATCACTTTTTTTTTGCAATTTCTACGGCGTTAAAAAAAGTTATATTAACAAAACCAAAATCATGATATGAAACGAATAACAAAGGCATTTACAACGTAAACATTATTTACAAAGGCTTCAATATGATCTTCATCATACAGAATCACGATTGCAACGGACGAACCATAAGGCAATCATGGTTACCAAAGATTTCTCAGTTAAAATTTATATTTTTTACGATATAAACGTAGACGATACGTCCAAAAAAAACAAATAAATAACATCACAAAAACGCCTGTAGATAAAAATACTACAGGCTGCATATATAATATTAATTAACTTAAAAAACTTTAATATTTATATATTTGCCGTGAAAAACTTGTAAGATTTATTCAATTGAAAAAGAATTTTAAAATGACATAAATTTTTATACATTATATGATTATATTTTTTTAGTTTAGAAAACGGTATACTTTTTATTGTTTCTTTTTAAAAATGTTTTTATTATAAATATACTATAATCTCTTTATATGTGTTTAATCACAATAAATAAATAAAAAATACTAAATATAGTTATATATTTCGAGTTAACTTGTGATTACTCTTCATATTTTTTTAGTTCTTATATGTTGCATGTAAAGATATAATTTTCGCAAGCAGGGTCATTATAATCATAATTTATTTAATAAAACTGTAGTAGCTTCTAAGAAATTTAAAAAATTAATTTATTCCAAAAAAATAATTTTAGCTAAAAAAAATTGGTTTCTTACAAAAAAATATTTTATAACCATAAAATTCTCCATGTTACTCCGATGAAAATATAAATGGTTATAATAGATCATTTCATATTCCCCATAATTTTCATGTATGGCTGCGGGTTATATTTTTTGGAGCCCCTGTTTATGTATAATAAAAATATTTAGCGTAAATTAAAAATGGTTTTTTTAGATAATCTGAATTTACGGCACGTGTTGTGTGCAGTCCAACAAACTTATTAAATTCCTAAACCAAAAAAATATACTCCAATTTGTCAAATGACAAAAAAAACACAGAAAACGACCCTCATTCTGCCAGCAAGAGCGTTGAAATGCCACAAATGAAACGATTAATTTGAAAAATAAATTTATGTTGATTAAAAATACATACTTTTACTAATATAGAATTTTTTTTGATAAATATAAAAAGCGAAGAAGATAAACGGTAAATACACAATATGCATGCCTAAGATTACTTATATATGAAAAACATACACGTAAAAAGGCTACTAACATACCAAAATTTACCATTATATTGTTTTGCTTGTATATCAAGATTTTTTATAATAAAACAAGTAATATTTGTCCTTTGTTTCATTATTAATATTAAAATTGTATGAATTTGCATAACCAAATACCAATAATACATGCAAAGCGTATATATATACGGTTTTAGAAACAAAAAAAATCAAAAAACGCTTAATATTGTATACTTATTATTTAAGGGTCTCGATATGTATGTAAAACACACTTTAAATAGATTTTGCTTGAGTCAAATGTTTTTTTCTGTAGTAACTTTAAATAATAATAATAACTATAACATGCTAAGGGCTTTCATGTACGGGTACCTGCGTATTATAAAATATAAAGGCTGATTCTTGCCCCCTGGTTTTTTACGGGTTACCCGGGGATTTCGGGTATAGAAACAAAATTAGAGTATATATATACAATAATTTTAAAAATTATGGAAATTTTTGTCCTAGTTATTATCTTGTAACAGTACTATTTCTTTAAAAAATTATTTTCTAATATTTGCATCTACAACGAACGTGTCATTTATAAGTCTAAATAAATCTTGATTTTTTTATAGATTATCTGCACTAACGGCGCATAAATTTTCCATTTTTTTAGCTGCAAATTTAATAAACTTTACACAGTTTTATATGATGCATAAATTTTACAGTTTTGTATAATAAAGGATTTCTTTCAAACTGCAAAAAATACAAAAAAATGAAGAATATATTCATTTTTTTAATAACAGTCTCTTTAATACTATTATCCATTATAACGTATAAAAATACTTTTTTGAATGTTACACGGGTAATTTTACGCATAATGACATTTTTTTTATAAAAAAATCATTAGTAAGCGTAATACAGCCACAAAGTTGCTATAAGATGTGTGTTTCAAAGATTTAATAATTCAGTATTATGTTTTAGTGCTCGTAGAAGCAAAGACGGAATTGCAACAAAATGGACAGCATTATGCTTTTTTTTTGTCAAACTTTTTTTAAAAATAATATTTGTATAATAAGTACCTTTTTAAGGCGTTGTTATATTTTAATTTTTTTTATTGCTGATTTTATTTTCTTTTTCGTAAAATAGTTTTTTTTTTACGTATTTTATACAATCAAAAAATCATAAATTTAATAATTTTCACTTTTTTTGTATAGATATCGCTGGTAAAATTGATTTTAGCAACGAAATATACTAAAAAAGGATCTGTTATTTTATTTAAATTTATTAACTGCTTTCTTTTTGATTTAAAAAATGATATTACTTTGTTCTGTTACTTTTTTTTTGTTTCTAAATTACCTATTAAAATCTAAAATGCAACGTTATGTTGCATATAGTAAAAGATTTACACGATATAATTTAACGTAAGCAAAAATTAAAATAATATGCTTTAACAAATACAAGCAATATATACTTAGATTGCGTAAATAATATAGGCTAAATATACCATTAAAACCATACTGAAACCGTGTTAATCTTTAAGTGGGATGCGTGTAAAAATTCAGAAATACATTACAACTCTAAAACTTGATACTTAACCAGTTCATATAAAAAAGGTTTTATACATAATATATGTATTGAAAACAGCTGTATATAACGTGTTCATGCGGCACCATGCTAAAAAATATTCGCACATATAAATTTCCATTTTATAAATAGTAGGCACGTATAAATTCGTTTTGTTGTGTCAGATTTTTTTTGAAATTGCGTGATTTTCTTACGCAAAATATAATAATTAAAATGAATATTGTGTAATAAGGTACAAAGGGGCTCACAAAGATTTAAAAACCATAGAATTCTCTCGGTTACGAGAAGATAAATATTTTCTCAACAATAATTACCCGAGGAATCTTTCCCCGGGTAATTAAAGGCTATATACATGACTAATATAATTGTAAATAAATGGTGAAAAAAACATGACAGCGACATTTTTGCGAATATATAATCTTTTTCTATTTTTTTGTAAAACATATTAATAAAATATATATATAATTAGAATTTCTACAGAAAAAAACTTAAAAAGCATAATATTGAAAGCAGAAATGCAAGTGTATTTTTGTTATGGCGTATATAAATAAAACGTCAGTCTTGCATATAAATTATTATATTTTATACTAAATTTTATTTTTTGGTGGATAAAATTATGGAGAATACCATCGTTTACAAGTAAGATTTTTCCGTCATTTACTGAAAGAAGTAAAGAAAATAAACTAAATTAGTAGCAATTTTATTTTGTAATATTAGCTTTAAAGTAGGAATTTAAAACATATATTCAAATGTAAAAAATTAAAACTAGGCTTATATATAAATTAAGATGAGAACGCTAGGAACACTAATTATGTAACAAAATATAAATTAAAAAACGCAAAAGAAAGAATTATACCAATCAAAATAGAACTGCGTATTTTTTTTTGCATTAAATAAACTAAAATAATGTTACAATTCATAAGAAAATATACCTTGTGTTTACTTTTTTTTCGTATAAAAAAAATCTTTGCAAATATAATGCTTATTATGCACATAGAAGTTCTAGTTGTAACATTGTTTTTAAAAAATCTTAAAAGCATATTTGTATGCATTACATTAATTTTATCTTGTAAAATGGTATAAAAAAATATGCCATAAAAAAGGTGTTTAGCTTAATATAGATACGCTGAGTACATATCTATTTAGCTTGTTCGCAAAAAATCACATATTATTTGCCGCCAAAAAATTTATTTGTCAAAAAGACAGGAAAAAAAAACCAGGCGCATTCAAAAGCATTTAATTTTACATAATTTTATTATTTGCAAAATATATTGTAAAAATAAGTTCGTAATTTTTTTTTTGTATAAACTATACGATATAATTTGATTCAGATAGAAGATACCCTTTTTATGCGATTTTAAAGATTAAAGCTTGATTTTTTTGTATTGAAACGCAAAACACGTCACATTGAATCAATCAAAAAAAACCATTGTTGCGTTTTAATGTTTAAAAATGCAAATATAATAAAGTAATGCATTTTTGCCAATCTTTAATTTTACAAATCAAATAAAATGCGATTTGGGTTGGTTTGGCCAGTGGTTGCCATTAACAGATAATGACAATAAAACAATACAGCATCGTAATGTCTATTTCTAGTTTGTGTTGTTATTTTAAACAGTGTATATAGGATATATTCATGTAATTTTTGTTTTTTTTTCAATTGAGATTAATATGTTTTATTTATACTAAAACATAGAAATTCAGGCCTCATATATACAAAAAGGTACATAAAAAAAGAATACCAAGCTTTAAATTAGATTTAATGTGCTTATTTCAATGCAAATTTTATGATGTCATTATACTTAGAGCAGCATAAGAGTGTAGCAAAAAAAATTGGCTACGTATATTGTCGTAAAATATATAATTAAAGTTAAATAGTTTTTTCTTTCTTGTATAAACATGTAAAGATTTCTTTTAAATTCGTATATAAACAGAAACAAAAACACTGACACGAAAAAAAGAAAAAACAAAAAAAAAGTTTTTTAATTTCTTAATAAAAATATTGAATAACCAAAAAAACGATTTAAATTATATTATTAAAGTATTTTAATAACTACTTTACTTCATATTTACTGTCTGATACTGTACAGGCTGACAAACTATTTAAATTAAAATGATCTTAGAAAATTCCAACTTTTTAATTTTTTTTTTTTGCGCCTAATTAGTTTTTTGTATATTTGGAATATTTATCTGTGTATTTTTTTAGTAGTTCGTTTTTTAAAAATTCTAAGTATTTTTAAAAGTCAAAATTACTAGTTTTATCTGACCAATTGTCTTTACAGACGTTATAAAGCAAGCCAGAATGATATAAAAACTTTTTTACAACAGAAAAGACATGATTAATATAAACCGTCAGTTTAGATTATTACTTTATGTCTTGTTCTAATTTCTTCTAATATTAGGCCAGTCTGAGAAATCTACTATATTAAAGTGCATATTTATATATTTTAATTGATTATAAGATTGCATATATTAAATTGGTTGTTTATTAGATTTATTTCTAGACGCAAATAATATTAAAGTAATATTTTATTAATTTTCATATATTTTTGCCAAGTTAATATATTATAATAAATCTAGTATGGGTCGACCTATACTAGAATATTCTAATCATGTTATTTTAAATTTGTATTAAAAATTTCGGGCACCAATTGTAGAAAAAATCTATTATGTTAGAAAATGTTTATATATTAAAAAAAAAACTATATACTTGATATTAATGAAAATAATACCCGTTTTAAACAGGGGCGGATTAAGGGGGGGGGGGCACTGGGGGCATGATCCCTCGGGCCCCCGGCTCAGGGGGCCCCAAAAATACAAAATATTTATTTTCGTACAAACTTATTTTAGAAGAAAAATTTTTTGATGTTTTTAGAATGAAAAAAATAAGATTGCTATATATTTATCTATAAGATAAAAAGAAATATTTTTCCGTTCTTGAATTTTGATTTGCATTAGTCGTATTAATATAACAATATTATAAGATAATACATAGTAAATTCTTTTTAAAGCTGAGTTGGTTTGTGTAAATTACTCTGGTTATCAAAAAAAAGCTGTAATTATGTTTCATAAAAATTTAAAAAACTCTAAAAAACACAAGTGTGAAAAAAAAAGCAAAAAAACAATAATACTTTGCAGCAGTGTATGTATAATAAAAAAACTAGTAAAATAAAACCAATTTGACATCGAAAACACTAAAAAAAAACGTTTACAATCTTATGGATTTGCGTTATTATCCTTTTTCAAAACGGCACTGTTATCATCAATTTTTTGTCGACAGATACATGTAAAATTTGGTGTTCGACATTAATTTTTGTTTTTACTTAAGTTATTTAGTTTTTAGTTCAAAAATGTAGAATAAATATGATTTATTTTTTTCTAAAATACACGTCATTGTAAAGTTTGCAGCCTTTAAAGCGCTTATGAAGTAAATAAAATTTTCCTGTTGAACGGCTATTACAATCTTTCAAATATTTTTACAGATTGACGACAATTAAAACTAAAAAACATTTACAACAAATTTTAAATCCAGCAAAGGGGTTGTCTGGTTTTTCTGTTTATCGGATTTTATCAAATGGTAACTTAAAAGTCTTTTAGAGGTAAATCTGGTACAAATGCATGGCTGGTAAAAGACTATGTAAAAAAGACGTGTGTATGTTTTATGGTATTTTTTACAATTAAAAAAAACATGCTACATCATGCAGTAAAGTGTGCTGAGCCTTAACAATATAATGACAGATCATATACATATGTCTTAAAAACTGTTTGTTTTAGAAATACAAAAAAAAACATCTTAAAATTGTATTATCTTTTATGCACAATACTTATTTAACTGGCTGTATCCACTAACCGCAACGGTAAAATAAAAATACTTGTATTTCTTATAGATCGTTTTTTGCTCAAGAATCAGCACATTTAATACTATATATTGAAATCGACGTTAATATATTTTTCTTATTTGTAAAAGCATATCATAAGCATTAGTTTTTATGTTAGTTATTTTAATTATCTTTCTTACAATGCGCAAAAAATTATATCGCTGTAAAGGCAACACAGATTTATACCTAGAAAAAAATACCATTATTACAGGAAGGTACACAACTCGCCAATTTCATATAAAACGCAATAGTTGAACACAGTAACAAAAAAAACACAACATGGAATAATCTCAGAACCAATGTACAGTGCGTAAATTAAATTCAACTGATTGTATCAAAAATGGTCAAAATGTAAAAAAGAAAAGGGGATAACTCGCCAAATAAAAAAACATGAAAAACAAGAAAAAGCTTGTAAAGATACCAAAAATACGTAAAAATAACACAAACATTAAAACTAAATACAAAAAACCAAAAAGAATGTAAAATTGCTGTTGGGTAAGGATAAGGGTGGGGGTGCTTTGGAAAAAAAGAAAAAAAACTAAAATAAATGTATTATCGATTATTTTACAGTATTGTTTTAATAATAAGGCATAAAATATATATTTTGGTTATTTTAATATTCATTTTCAAAAATCTGCCCAAATTTACCTTTTTTTGGCGAGTTGTCCACCCCCTTTTTTATGGGCAAATTGTCGAACTGTCCGCTAACGATTTTTGAAATATGCTATAAGAACACATAAGCGCAAAGGTAAAACACCACTTAAATTTGCAAAGTAACACACATTTAAAAAGACCAAAGTCTATACTTTTTTAGAAAAAGAAGCATTAAATATATATATGGGAAAAGTTATTCCAACTTTTTATCATATTATAATTCCAGAAATTAAATAACTAAAGCATGAAAATCATACACCACAAAAGTTTTATGCTATCATGCTTACTTTACTTATTATAATTAGTTTTACTTTTTTAGAAATATTATAACATCTAGATATGCATTAAAAAACATGGAAAACGTGGCTATAAACAATGCACATATTTGTAAAAAATCTATAATTTTTAAGAGGGGGCCCCCAAAAAAAAAGTGCCCCCGGGCCTTCAATTTTGTTTATCCGCTCCTGCTTCTTGCGTCTAGGATACACCCAAAAAAATCTTCTTCTACGTCAGAATCTACCCATAGTTCATTCAGGACCAGGCAGGATGTTGTTTTCATTTATGTAAGCAACTAAGAATATTCCTTAACCCGTTTGCAAATATGTGGTTTAGGTATTTGATACTTTAGATCTGATTCCACAAAACATAAAGAGGAATTTCTGTACATAAAACAATCCCGATTTTATCCTTTAATTTGTATTGGTTTCTAAATGGGCTTGAAGGCGGCGTTGTTGACATATAAGGGTTTTAAAACAATCTTCCGATAATAAGAAATTTATTTATGATTTCTTACTTTCGTGTACTACGGTATATGTTTCTATATTCACTTTAAATGCTACATTCAAAATATCCATTTCGTTATACAGATCCAGTAAAACTGCATACTTTACCTATTTGCAATCAGGTTTTAAAAAATTCTCCTATTTAATTAATTTTTCTGATTTGCGAAATTAAAATAAAAGTTCTCGTTTGCTAAAAATTTTGTCCAAAAGAATCCCTTTCGACGACCACCGCACTTAATTAAAAAAAAAGCAAGCTTCAAGTGGTCATTATCAATATGCTTAGAATTTTTTTTCTGTAAATAATCTCGTTTTTTCGGAATTAAAAAGCATATATTTTACTATTTTGTTTGCTATATTAAATATGGAGTCGAATTCATGTGATAAACATTTGCATGCTAACACTACATTATGTAAAACACAAAAAATACATGACATTTGAGGATTATGCATGCCTTTTGAAGTTGTCTAACCTGTATTTTTGCCAACTATTACAGATGCATTATCTTACCATATGCCTTTTAATTACGTAAATCTTTTTTGTTAATAATAAAAAAATCAAATACTAGCTTGTAGATGTATTAGGAACTACATTTTGTCGTTATCTTCTTTATTAACAAAGTGTTTTATAAGTACAATAATAAACATATCTTACATAGCAAAGCAGTTGTGACAAATAGGATCTGCCGGTAGATTTATCAATTTGAGTAGGAAAACGTTGAGATGAATTAATTCGAGTAATTAAATTAGAATTGATTACATCTGCTAATTAGATGATGACCTGGTTAACTATATTATTGGACAAGCTAAGTCTTTGGATTTAACTTGCATTTTCGGGATTTAACCAAAGAAAATTGCATCATTTAATATTGAGTTTACAAAACATTCCCCACTCTTATGGGGTAATGCATTTCTCCCAATAAACCCATATATTTTTTCCTCAAGTCTTCTTCTTTTTAAAACTTTAGAATCGCTCGGATAAGAAGGATTTTTAATTTTTAATTTTATTTTTAAATGTTCTTTCGGTTTAATTTCTTGATTGTAATCTGTAAGTGCATCTTGTAAATACCAGCGTGGATACCTTACACTGCGCCCTATGTAAGATTTACGCCAATGTTCCTCGTACTACCCTTTGCATAATATGCTGTTCGCAAACTCTGACCTACAAAAGAGACATAAAGGATGTTCTATTTATTCTTTAATTGTAACATAAAAGCCAAAGTACAAATAACTGTATGCATAATATCTAGTTGTATTTTTTAAGGGAGATTTGGTAACATCTAGACAGTTTTTAATTTGATTTTTATAATTCACTTTCCTTCTGGGCTTTCTAAATCCCTTATCATTAAGGGTATAATTTTGAACCCCAAAGGGGTTAAAAAATCTACAAGAATCAATTTAAACCCATTTGGGAAGCCCTGGTCTAGGATTTAAAGGGTAATAAATTATTTCGGGAATTGTTTATGCCCCCCCAAATTTGGCCATTTTTTTTTCTAAGGGTTTTTTAACAGATAATTTATGCTAAAAAAATACAGCTTATATTTCCAGCACTTTCTTTTTCGTATTTTAGTCACTCGGTCGGCGTTACAAAGCTTGTATCATGTGTGGTTTTACTGTATAGAAATCAAGTGTTTTAATATTACTTGATGTCATTTCATTAAAGCGGAAACATCAAAAACTTAAGGCAGCTGTAGTTATTAAGGCTGCAGCAGTTGCCAGTATACAAATTGCTACCTTTATCCTATAAAAACGAGATTTGCGAAATTGACGAGGTTTATTTTATGTACGTGGCGATATTGTAAAATAAATAGATATTTGCTTTATGCGAAAAGCGAATATACTTCTGACTTATTACTTGTATTTATTTGATATTACTTTTTTCGTCAATAAACTTTGGTTTAAGTGTATATAAGAGCCTACAGCGTGACAAAAAAAAAGTCGAAGACCCCTGGGATTTATAAAAAAAAATGAATTACATAAGAGGCAGTAGAAAAAAGGCTTGAACGCGGAAGTGGAAACAATGGAAAACACTAAAAATGTAATGTAAATGTGAAGTATCTTTATTTATCCAAGTAAAAGAGGATAGAAAAGAAAAATAATGAGCCGGAATCTTACAGGTTAGTGTAAACATTTTAAAACCCGTATAAAATATGCGGTTATAAGATAAGAACGAAAAGTTCTTTATGGTGTTTTTTTATAGATGTTTATTTAATCTCCTATTTGATCATCTTAAATAGTGTACAAAGTAGGGTGCACCCATAAACAACTATATATGGCAATTTTACATCACTAATACATAATTTCTAAGCTTTTGTTGTGGATTTTTTTTTATTTTAACACCCCTATTATGTTATCGTTTTTGCAGATAACACGGAATGTTGTAAGATACATAAAAATTTATGTTTTAAGTGCAATAAAAAAAAAATATTGCGGTATAAACAATCTATAAAAGGCAATTTTTACCCAAAGAATTTATATATTCACGATTGCCATATTTTAATCTATGTTTTGTTTTCATGTTTAAAAATCAACCTGCAATATCGAATAGAATTACCTATATAAAGTAACTATAGATAAAAACAATGTATATCTATACCATAAGTATACATATCATAATAGAAATTATAATTATAACTTTGGAGTTCAACGTAAAAATGTATTTTTTCGATTTCCTGAAAAAATCTGAACGAATAAAATTAATATAATTAGATATACGTTCCAATAATTATGAAATAATCAATAACAGTAGCTTTGTCAATTTAATGCCATTCTTAATGTTATGAATTGTTTCGGAAATCAGGGGATGTTTCCCACTAAAAAAGAAGATTCCATCGAAATGCCATGGTGCAGTTTAGGTTCACTATACCCTTTTGTACCACTGTACGGTATAGAGTATAGAAAGTGTATTGTAACAAAATGTTTTTTCTTTTTATTATTTCTTTGTTTGAAATATTTATACGATGAAAAATGGATGCATTACATACCAATTTAACAAAAAATTACACAAAATTTTATGGACATTTACCCTGATATTTTTAAAACAATTCAACTTAAGTTTTATTTGTTATTGCAAGTAAAAAGTGAATAGTAAAGATTAAGTGTGAGTGAAAATCTTGTAAAAAGGCAAAAACCTATAAGGCAATCACATAATTACATATATAAAGTTAAAAGTATACGATATTTTCTAATAGAAACACAGCTGCACTTGCGTGTAATATTTTTAAATAGCCGGATTTGATGGGGTTATCGTAAATATTGTCACAAATGATGTTAAGATCGTAAAACCACATAATTCGTTTTTTAAAATTTTATTAAGTAAAAAAAAACTAATTACCAACATACAAATAATCTTAAAGTCAATCTGTTTACTATTAAAAGCTTTTTTATGCGTACGTTAAACAAAAAGTAAACAAAAACGTTGTTTTAGGCAATATTTATGATGTTTTTTTCTAGTAATACATTAACAATATAAAAAAAGATTATGACCGTCCTATATACAGGGTGTCCGTAATTTAATAGAACAGTAAAAATTTAGGGCGTGTCTTTTTTAAAAAAAAGAAAACTTTCTTGTAGAAATCGATTCCTTTAAAAGTAATCAATTTCTTTTTTATAGCTCCAAAATCGATTTCTTATATAAAACTAGTCATGACTAATTTCTTAAAAGAAATTGATTTTGGGGCTATAAAAAAGAAGTTGAGTACTTATAGAGGAATCGATTTCTTTAAGACAGGTTTCTTATAACAAAAAAGACACGCCCTTAGATTTTTTTCAACCCATATTTAGGAGATTTACAATAACAAAAACTAACCCGACGAAACTTTGTTTATAATAAAGTAATACATAAACACAAATATCTAGTAATTGTATCATTGGCTTTACCGACTGCCTAAGTCTTTTTTTCTTGTATATGGTATACTTAGCCTTTATTTTATAGCAAAATATTGTGTTGCAGGCAATTCATCCAATTATATATGTATTATAGTTTATAACTAAAGCCATATAATATAACCAAAACCCACCGCAATACCGTCGCATATAAGTCGTTAACGTTAAGAAACACTCAACTCATCACTCAACGAGATTAAGCCCGACTCATTAGGACCTAAAATTAAAATGGCGTCACAACTCATCGTTCGACGAGTTGAAACCGTTAGCTTTTTTATATAAAATAATACTTACAGAAATTTAACGCGCCAACCGTAAAGTTGACACCCTTATTTTTATATACCCGACGAGTCGGACTACATTTCGTCGATCGACGAAATAATTCCTGTATGTTAAGTTAGCCATATAAAAAGAAAGAGCTGGTCTTAGTCTTCTTGTAAATACAACGGTAAAATAGTTACCATTTGTTTAAAGTTTCCTCGTATAATATTGCACACCAATATTTTTTTGTTACATTAAATTCTCCTCAAATAAGGGTTAGAAAAAAATTTTAATTATCACTGTTCGTATTTAATTACGGACACCCTGTACTTATTATACCGTAATATAGTGCTGCACAAAAATGACTTACATAAATTAATAATCTCTTTTTTTGCATTTTACTCATATACTGGCGTTGAACAAATTTAAAATACAGAAATAAATAAAAGCTCGCATTTTGTAAATGAAATTAATGATGTTTACTTAAAATTACATTTTAATCAATTTTTAAGTCTCATAATTTTACCCTAATCTAACTTGAAAAGTTAGAAATCCTAAATTTTTTTGTATTCTTTTATACATTCACGGCTAAAAAACGCTCACTTACAGTGATATTTTGTTCCAAACAGAAAAATTATCTTAGGATTACTTGCTTCTGGATATTTATCTACGTAAAAATTTCAAGATTTTGTGTAACTATCGACAGCAATAGCTCTTCTAACCAAATGATATTATCTTAACTGTAATAGTTCATTATATTCCTTAAACAAAAAATATTTCATATTTTAGCATTAAGTATAAAAGTGAAAATTTTATCCAGCTATATGATTCTTGTAATAATTTAGAAGACTTGGACTGTTTTAATCAAACAGCTGTTGCATAACATATTTCTGTCAATTTTTAAAGTTTTATTCTTTGCCGAAAACTCGAGATATTTAAACGCTGTAAATATATTTATCATTAATATAATAATTAAGTCAATCTACCGTCTCTTTTAGGTAGGTTTTATTCTTTTCGATATCAATTATACTTTTATCATTATCTTGCAATCTTTTATTCATTTCATTAATAAATGTCTACAAATTACATAAAAAGACAATTTTTTTGCTTCTTACAAACTTTCTATTCAATAACAATATATTTGGAATGTTTCATCAATAAAATAGGCTTGAAGTGTTAATCATTTTGCAAATTGATTTGTCTAGTGTTACTCCTTTAGATAACCATCTTACACTATTTTATAAGGAAAGCTCGGTAAAAGACAAGTTACCCCCTTAAATTGGGGCAAGTAAAAAAATAGCCCTAAAAAGCAACCCACAAATTATAAAAATGAGGATAAAAACAAGAAATGGTGTATACAGATGAACAAATTTTACTATAATTAAAGGTCCCTATTTCCTAACCTTAACCCCTAACCATCTTATGTTTGCCGAAGTTTTTTCGGCAGGATGTTTTTTAGGCGTTTCTTAAAGACGGGTGGTATGGGTTAGGGGTTAGAGTTAGGGTATGGGTATGTGTTTTTTGCCCTTTTTTTCGTCAATTATTGTTTATTTTTGTACTTTTAGTTCAAGTTGTGTGTACTTCCAGCATTTTTTCCTTCATTCTCTGCCCCAATTTAAGGGGGGAAACTGGTATTTTACTGAAAGCTCTCTTTTATCAGTATCTTTTATATCCTTAAACCATTTTTGGGAGTTTTTTTTTTTCTTTGTAGACTTCTTTGATATAATTCACAATACAGTAAATATTTTTCAAACACTACATTAAAGGTTTCTATTAAACATTTAGAAAAAGGGGTATGGAGATAAATATAGCATTAAAATATTTTGAAAATTTAAGCCATGCTTAACACTTCCGCTGGCACCTTCGTCTTCTTTATAAATATGGCTGGCGCTCCATCACTGCAAAATCCAACAAGATTTGTAAAGAAAATATCATTTAAAATAAAAATAGAAAAAATAATGCAAATATATTACATGAATTGGGTGATAATTTTAATTCTAGGCAGACAAGCAAACCTTCTTCAATTTTTGACTTTATTAGATACCTGCAAAAAAAGCGCGTTTATCTTGCTTATCCGTACTTTCATCCATGGAAATTGGTTTGTTCTAGATTTTTTTGTTTTGTTACCAATTCTCCTTGAATATATTCTGCAATATTATTCGTGCATCTCTTAATATTATTTCTATTCAAATGAATATGATTTAACTGAAATGTGCTTTTCTTGCCTACAAAGTCTTTATATATGAGCAAAAATTGGCTTAATTACTTTATCTCCCAAAGTACAAGGCAATTATTTTTAATCATTAATTCTGCTGATACATAATCACTGAAATTATATTCTTTGAAATTATTAAGATCATTGAGCTCTGATTTGTGATGTAGGTCAAATGCAGGCATATTTCCCCATTTTCATTACGTTTTTTCTCACTTGATTCAATGCAAGTTTTAAGTTCTTTTTCTAAAAATTTTTAACAATAAAGGCTTGTCCACAATTGTACATATATGTAATTTTTTTTAGTATATATGTAATTACATATATGTATTTTCCCTTGTACATATATGTAAAAATATGGACACCATTTTTTAAACAAAAGTTATTTCTTTTTATTTATCCCTTTAAATGGATTATTTTATGTATTATATGCTCTTAGATGATGATTCCGACGATGAAGAATCATTCATTTATTCTAATGTATGGAAAAATAAAATCAACGAGTTAAACGATACCCAATTTAATGAAACCTTTAGAATGACAAAAACAGTCTTTTCAAACATATATGATTACTTATATAAGAATTACCCGGATCCAGTTAGCTGCTGTGAAGTAAAGCTGTATTTGTTTATATATTATATATCGCATATTTGCACATTTTGTCAGATACGCAAAGTGTTTGGAATACCAAAGTCTACCGTGTGGACATAAATATTAGAAATGAATGACATTATATTTTCATTTGCATCTGAAGAGATAAAAATGCCTCAAGATGCAGAATTTGCTATCTTGAGTCAAGGTTTTCTCGAAAAGGGGAGTATTAGAGACACAATTCTTTCAATTGATGGAAAACATGTTCCAATCGCAAGACCCCATGTAAACCTTGCATTGTACTATAATTATAAAAAGTTTTATAGTATAAATTACTTTGTATTGTTGATAACAACCAAATAATAAGATTTATATCAAATGGCTATGGTTTAGCCAATGATTCAAGAATCTTTCGACATTCTTCTCTATTTACATATTTGGAATCTGTTTCCGCGCAAGGATTCCACGCTGTAGCAGATGCAGCTTTTAGAGGCTTTACAGGAGTGATGACTCCAAATAGAACTCAGAATGAAGAAATATTTAGCTTCGAAGGCCAAAGAGTTGTCGTAGAAAATTGTTTTGTGACATTGAAGGGAAAGTTCAAACGCTTTACGCACCCAATAATACATGGAGAAAAAACTGAATATATAAAGATGTTTGTTTGTGCTGGTGTTATCCATAATCTGTTAATTAAATTTAATTAGAGATATAAAAAATTAAAGTAATGTTTATAAATAATCTTTTTTTCTCTCAGCTTGTAAGTTATCTTTTTTTGCGACAAAAATTTTACTTATTTTTACAATATATTTTCAATTACTTTTTATTTATTTTTTCTCATTTAGTAAGCACAATATTTTATTAAGCTTTTCATCGGTTTTCCTGTTATATTGTTCGAATTCCACTTTGGTAACGTAAGATTCAGTTTTTGCCTCATCTGTTTCAATTTTTCGAATTCTCCCCAAAAGCCTTTTACATCAAATTTCTTCTCTTCTTGGGTGGTGAATCTGCAACTTCACACGGCTCCATTATTGCATGCTTATTTTTTGCATTCTTCGCAGCTTTGCCGATCCCATTCTTATTGGCAGCATTTTCTTCTGCACCAAGATTTTCTTTGTTTTTTTCTGATAAAGATATTGATGTTCTCTTTTTAATTTCTGATATCTGTCCTTCTGCTATAACCTTAATCTCCTCATTACTCGTAGATTTATATTTTTCATCATTCTTCTTTTCAATCAAGAAACCATCATTATCAATATCATATTCACTTTCATATTCCTTTCTAATTGTCTTGTGCAGGCCTATTTCATAATTGTTATCCGGTTTTATGTCAAGCTTTCCACGAAATGTACTGGCAAAAAGTTTCCACCATAACCACGAAACAGCTTTTGATCCAGATACGCTTTCAATTGCTTTAGTTTTCTTATATAGTGCTAGCAAATCATTATATTTTCGCTTTGCGATTTGTCCGTATCCTTCTTTTCCAATTTTTGTTGCTAGTTCTTCCCATACAATCTTCAGCCGCAGTGGTTTATTTTTGACGAGTTCAAATTTCTCGTAAAAGAAATCACTATGTTTTTCTGTTATTAGTTCCCTCGTAAGATCCTTATCCCAGTTTATTTTATCAAGCATATAAGGGCAATAGAATTCAGAAGAAAAATTCGAAAAATACATATATATGTAAAAATACATACAAATATGTATGAAACTTTTACATATATGTAACCGGTTTACATATATGTAAATTCTTGGACGTTTTTTTTGGGGTAAAATACATATATGTAGAAAATACATATATGTAGAATTAGAATGTGGGTTTATTGGATAAGTAAACAAAAATATATTGATAACTTAATTATATAGTATTGAATGTGTTTAATAATCCTTTTTGCATATTTTTTTAGCAGCTATAATGCCATTTTTCTTATTTCAGCAATCAGAAATTACATATATGAAAAAACGTGGACACGCCTTAAGCAGAAGTTTTTGCATATGGATTGCCAACCAGTGGTCCTTTACATATTTCTTTCTATTGAGTTTGGAGATAACTGTTTGTTACATAAAAGAGAAAAGGGATAGTAGATATTATCTTGATTAAAAAAATAAAACATAAAATATAGAAATTCATGTGAATATTATCTTATTGATTGTTAACGACTATCTGCGCTTAGGGTATTTTTGTTTGAATATCCATATTTCTTTCCAGCGGGGTTTCATCTTTCA
>JAQFYM010003189.1:0-19617 GCA_034694785.1 Agrenia bidenticulata | reverse complement strand
AAAATTAATTTCATGATGATCAGTATCATTTACTTGATTTTTTAAGACTAATGGCACCTCATTTGGGGTTTATCATCGAAAGTACTCGCATTGTAAGTGGAGGATCAATTAGGATTAGTGACAAAAAGCAATTAGTTACACAAATAGATCTGAGGTCACTCCACGTGACCTCAGTGCCCCCACAATGAATCAGTAGAAAAGGAATGTGAATGCTAAGGTCGAGGGGAAACGTTGAGATTGTTGAGAATGATATGCCCAATGCTGTATAAATCTACTACACGAGTTCAACTTGCTATCCAACCCAGTATTTAATTCATGCCTGGGCTCATCTAATACTAAATTCTATTATTAACACCTCCCTCTTTGAATATAGAAGAGCTGTTATATTTTCTGCACAACTGGGTGGGATCAATTTAATGTTCATGAAATGATAAGCGTCGAATGTGACGCATGGGAGTGGCATACGTACACCTTCTACAAGTTGTACTGTAACACTTAGGGGTTCGGGTGAACCATCTACTTTTTATTCAATACTAAAATCACTTGCCTCTGTTACAAGTTACAATGTCCTTGTCTATCCCTACTCATGTCCAGCCCCAGCCATGCTAATTTTTTATAACCCTTTCCCTCATATTCTACATATTGCGACTTACCACAGTTACAGCTCATAAGACAACCCATACCAAAAATCTAGCGACTATAAGAAAATTCGGGAGGGGGAAAATCGACAAGGGAAAAAAATCGGGAGGGACAAATACCAATTTCCAAATTTAACTTTCGAATCGGAGATAAATGAGTCTGATTTTCACTCTATTGTTGTACATCCTAGGAGTCCTCCTCACCTATGCCTTGTACAACCGAGTCCAGCATTTCCAGCTCTTCCACAAGCTCGGAATACCCGGACCGAGTCCCAGCCTTTTGACGGGTAACATGAGGGAGATTCGCTCCTCCTCCGTCTCCCCTATGTCAGTCATGTCAAAATGGGAGAGGCTCTACGGTCCTATCTACGGATACTTCACAGGACTAAGGCCGATGCTCGTCATTCGGGACTTGGAAATCCTACGAGAAGTCCTTGTGAAGAACTCCAAGGCATTTGTAGACCGGCCTCACATGATCATCAACACGGATCCTCTGCCCCATACCCTCGTGGGACTACGGGGGAAGCGGTGGAAGGAGGTTCGGGGCATGCTCTCCCCGACCTTCTCCTCAGCCAAGATGAAGCAGATGGTCCCTATCATGAGCGAGGCCATTTCCACGACTTTGCGGATATTGGGGGACAAGTGCTCGGAGGAGAGGGACGCCTACAGAATGTTCCAAGGGCTCACGTGTGACATAATCAGTGGGTGTGCGTTGGCCATGAAGGTGGACTCTCAGGTGGACCACAATGACCGATTTCTCACCGCTATTCAGGGCTTCCTCACAAATGCCTTCAGTCCCTTCATAAAGGTGGCCCTGTGTCTTCCGATTGTTGCCTTCGTGGCCGAGTGGGGCCTCAAGACCTTCGGCTACTCTAATGAGATGACTCAGATGATTGTTGGGAGTGTCAAGACGGCGATTGACGTTAGAAGGAGGGAGACTGAGGGATGGAGCAGGGTTGATGCCCTTCAGTTGATGTTGGACTCGTCGATGGGTGGAGCGGGGAATGTGAAGCCGTTATCGGATGATGAGATCATTGCCAACGCTTGGGTCTTTATTCTCGGGGGCTTTGAGACGACTGCGGCCAACTTGAGCTTCACGGCCTTTTTACTCGGGCAGGATGAGGAAGTCCAGCAGAGACTTTTTAGAGAACTCGAGACCGTTTTTGGGGTGAGATTTTTTAATTTTGAAAATCGAGGAAAATTATATTTTCTTGGTGAATAAAAAAAAAGAATTTTCTTTAAAAATAGGATGACGAGTTGCCAACTTATGACCAAGTGATGAGTTTGAAATATCTGGACCAAATCGTCTGTGAGTCCTTGAGGCTCTATCCCCCCGTCGTGTCTTTTATCGTGAGAAGGGTGGAGGAAGCCGTTCAGATTGGTCCGTACCAGATTCCTCTCGGAGTCAATGTTCAAGTACCGGTTTGGCAGATCCATCACGATCCTGACCTTTGGCCTCAGCCTTATCGATTCGATCCGGAGAGGTTTAGCTTATCGGCCAAGAAGACACACCACTCCATGTCTTGGATACCGTTTGGGGCGGGGCCGCGGAGTTGCATCGGATCTCGATTTGCTCAGCTTGCCACTAAGTTTACATTGGCCAGGATTGTCCGCAGATTTCGGTGGGTTTAGTTATTTTTTATATTTTTTAATTACAATTAATTAGTTTAAGATTGTTAAATAACTTTGCTTGTTTATTAACAGAATTTTGCCAGGGGAAAGGTCAGTTACTGAGCTAAGGTTCGTCGTCCCTACTGTTTCCATCGTTCCTAGTGACAAGATCATGTTAAGATTCGAGCCGAGGGATTGTAAGGACACTTAGGCTATTTTTGATACCGAGCTTAGGGTCAGTGGGGGTCATAGGGGTCAGTGGTGGAATTTTTGTGTTGGTGTTTTGTTTTGATTAGATTCTTAATTGTGGATTAAAATGCCATTGTTGGTATGGAATATCGTGGGGGTCAGTATTGTTGATTTTGAATTGGAACTACTATTTTTTCGAAGCCTTATCATAATATTTTTTAAAAGGTTAGATTAAGTTTAGAAATTCATAATTATTTTTATCGCAATGAATATAGTTTATTTTATTATTATTAGAGGATATGATTTTAATATTAGGAAATTGTCTAGTAAGCAGCGTCAAGGGATATAACAGAAATTGATTGCTGGATGAACGGAATTTAAGAAACAACAAGCCGGTGAACTTGTATAATAACATTTCAATTATTTTTTCTAGTTTAAGAATTAATTTGTTGAGGCCCGTATGCCCAATACTGAAGCCAAGGGGCCCTCACATAAATCTTATTCACATGGGTGTGTGTGAGTGGACCCTGGGCCCAAGTCCTAGTCTTGTCCAGAAAAACTATATTAATTTACTCCATCTGATTGGTCGTGAAATAAATAAAGATTTATAATTTGTAATTACATTTTCAAACGAGATTGCTAGATAAATAAGCAATGAAAGCTCTCAAGTGCAGTGGAGACTATCGACGAATATCAAGTAACGACTATGATAAGAAATCCAAGTGTAGATAACCTTTGGATAACATCCAATACCACAAATAATTACTAATTGCACATGCAGTGATTTTTCGGCCTGTCAGGTACTGTCAAAAGCCATGAACAGGGAGGTTGCGATACGGTTATTTTCTGCTTCTGATTGTGATTGTGCCAATATTAAGAGCATTGTGACAGACACAAGCCGAAAATTCCTGCATATTCCCAACCTCTCTAATCACTGGCCAAAACAAACAATTGATGTCACATTCTGTAGTAATCTCTATCAAACTCATAAGTCCCAACACCCTGTCGAGCTGTCCTCACCCAAGTCCAGTTTAGCTACTACAACCAACAAGACTGTCCGATCTGCATTTTGTTTTAATCAAAACCTGAAGTTCAAGAAAAACATTGAATTCAACTTAATCTGTAAGCCCAAATTAAACAATCAATAAATAAGCCTACAATTACCAATTCTTCTTTGGATATCCGGTACAGGTGAATTGGAAATGGGGTTCATCGCTTGGGCACTTGTGAACGGGGTCGGAGCCCTTGCGGTTTACTGCACCGGTGGGCTAGCTACTCAATGGGTGGCTTCCATCTTTGGAATATCTGCGTCAGGGGTGGTAGCTGGGAGTTGGGCAGCGGCCGCTCAAGCCTATGTCGGCAACGTTGGCCTGGGGTCAATATTTTCCGCATTGACTTCCGCAGCGATGCTTAGTCCTACTCCTTAAAGTACAAGTGGATTTATCTGTGGAGCTACTTTTAATAGTTTTAATTTGTAAAGGAGCTTTGTAATAAATCAAAATCCTTCTTTCTAAGGATTTTCAGATTAAACTGGCCTTGAAATTATGCACATCTGCTCCTTGTGATACCGCAATCCTGACCTAGAGGAAGAGAATTTGTAAACACTTCAAAACTGACCCCCACCTACTTCCTATACAGTTGCTCCTTATCCTCAAATTTGGCATCATATCTACAGAATGTACGTAGCAGACAGACAGACTTGCTAAAATAAATTGCAACTCTCATATTTCAGCCCCCCAGGTGGGAATTGGGAAAAATTGGCAAAGATTGGCACACATGGTGCAAAACGGTGCTGGAGTGTGTGTGGTCACTTTTGTGCATATTTTTCAAAGACTTGCTGAACTTGCTCTCAAATCTGAATATCCTAAAATACACTTGGGGCTCCTCGTTCGTAGATTAGAACCATATGAATCGTGAATTCCAATAAGGCAGTGAAGCGGCTATAAATCTTTCAGCCCTAGAGAGATGAGATGATGATCACGAAACTCTCGAAATAAACGGATATTCATTTTTTTTGGTGGCACATGTCCAAGGGGAATATTATTTCAGACATTTTATGTACACACTACCACCACCGACCATCACCCTTATCATCCTTTAATAATAATAATAATAATAATTTCTCTTGAACTTTCCGTACACTTGGCAAAAAAATAAAACTCTAAAATAAGACATTTCAACCCCCCCTTAAAATAGTAAGGGTAATAGGTTACGCTTGTAATTATACATACATGTGCAATTCTAGATATATGCTTTTTTATATTTAGGACCAGAGATGGATTATTTTTTCTCGGGATTTTGTCTCGGTTTTTGGACTGATTTAAATAGGAAATGACTACTTGTACAGAATGGAGCTTCTTCTCCTCCCCGCAGCCTTGTACAGTTCCGGAGTGACCCTGGGGGTTTCTAAAGGATCTGTTTCTCGCCACCCGGCAGAACCTGCGATGTTCGGGACGTTAAGGGACTCGGATGAGAAAGACCCGTTCCTCTTGGATCCGTTTGAGGATGTCATGTTGAATGACAAAGAGTTCTTAAAGAGGTAGTAGATCTGTCACAACAAATTAAGAATTTAAATTAAGTTAATTTATTTGTTTTTGATGCTGAAGAAGTTATTGTTAAGCCGTGTTACTTATGTATCATTATACAGATTGCTGTAACTTATCTACAGATATTAAAATATACACTATGAATAAATATTTACCAAAAAGGCTCCAAATCCAGCACCAAACAGAAATATTTTGAATGTTTGACACTAAATAATTAAAAAAATCAATCATTATTTTATAAAACCATTTTCCTTAAAAAGAAGGTATTAAAAAAGATTTTGAAAATTTACTAGAAATTCCCAGGTAGTCGTGGGATCGTCTCCACCCATTTTTTTAATTCCTCAGACTCGATACAGAAACGCTTAAGAAATTCCCAAAAGTGTTGTATCACAAAAAACTCCGAAGGGACAAGATACGTTCTCGTTGACCGGTGGAAACGTACTAATTGCACAGAACACCCTCACCACCACACTTTCGAACCATCTCCATCACCCTTAAAGTATTTTTATAGAAAAGTTCGGGAGTGGAAACAAGGTGGGACTTATAGGCTGTTATAGATGCATAGACGACTGTGAACCATAAAGCCATGGGACCATCAGCCATAAGCCCATCTGGTATTTCACATCATTTTGAAATCTTTTTTGGAAATGCGGCCAAATGATATGCCGAGTGACGGAAACGGGTCTCCTTTCGTCCCCTTGTGAATTACCAAGCTTTTTCATTTCTGGTAATCGGATGAGGAGGAGAGCGGTCCGTGATTCGTGGTTAGACCTATGATTACTACCGCAGTTTTTTAATATAAAACTGTCGGGTTGGGTTGTTTGGAAACATCTTACTTTGACTTATCATGCGTTTGAGGTGTCACAAGATATGAAGACATGATATGAAGATATGTCACAAGATATGAAGATTTATTATAAGCAATCATGTAGGCTTGTACTATAGTTTACTAGGCGTCTACAGGTCCATTAATGGGGAACTACTGGTGGTAGCAAGGATATTTTAGAATTTATAAAATAAATTCAAAAAACATTTTGGGGGTTTGATTTTTTTTTCATTCACATTGAAATTATTGAAAATCAGTTTTTGAAATATGAAAGGGTCGATGTTTTGGACCGTATAATATTTTAAATTCCATTTCTGGCCTGTGCTTAGGTTAGTAGATAGAATGAGGTATTGAGCTTTAAATTTGGTCCATTAGTTATGGAAAAGTATTGAAACGACCAGACCGACAGACATTTCTAGGTAATTAGAGAGTAGAGAGTATAGGAGGAGGTTCAACAAGCGATGAGAGCTTTAGACATTCGTAAGATTCATATCCTGGAGATTAAAAAAACTTAGAAACCAGTTGGTAGCTTCACTTAAGTTACTCCTTCCTCTTCTTTATTAATCAACTTTGTTAGAATAAACTCCAAGTTAAAACGAAATCCCTTTAATTAAATTTTTTTGTTTTTTTATTGATATGGCAAATTATTCTGGTCATCCTGCCTCTGACTAATTGTTTACGAATTTATCTTACGAGGTATGTTTTCAATTACCCTTACTTCAATGTAATCAGCATTGGCATATATGTGAGGGCCCCCTTATCTCCAAATTATTAAAACAACCATAAGTTTAAGCATCCAAGTACAAGTACTAAAACTCAGTAGGATTCACAATTCAATACCTTGAATCTCGATTGCCATTAAACGAAGCTAAAAACTTATCGATATCGATACAAAATCTTATCGATCATCTTCAACCTCAAAGCTATCATTTGACGTAAAGGGCTTATATTATAGTTTCTTGCCGCACCCGTCAATACTGACATTTCCTAGTTATAAACTCCAGTCATAGTCAGATCAAAGGAACTACCGAACCCAAACTGAACCGACAAGAAGAGATGACACGCCGTCTTAGAATCTCAATGAAACTCAAAGGCCTTCCATTTAAACCTAAATTTCCCCAGCCCCCTCTCCCTGCATAAGCCCCTCCCCTAATAATAATTCATGATAAAGTTGTACATGTTATCAACACCACCGTCTTGTTATCTATCAACTTTGGGAGCCGGATGCTTGAGAATGAGCCAAATGGAGTCAGCACAACCAGCTCGTCTTTTATGTTAGAAGGCACGGATGTGATTTGCAGATCTTGCCGAAAACTTCATTCTCAGCCTTCGAAGTCTCTGGAGAGAAGTGAATGAACAATCTGTGATCTCTTGGGTCGCCGATTCGGGTAAAATGACTTGTAAGCCTTGTTACGATTTTTTTTGCTGAAAAGCTGACACTTGACAGGAATGAATAGGGGGAAATTAATGGCTTTGTCACCAAGTGTCAGTTCCCAGAGACTCCCTGTCACAAATCCTTCGGGATTGAAGCCAGAGATGAGTTGTACGGATTGCTTAAGTGCCAAGATGATTTTAATTAAAAAACTGCAGAGAGGGACTCTCGCATATTGTTCAGCTTTTTCAGGTGGGGGTTGGTGATTCTGACAAATTGACTAGATTTTTTAATTTTAAGTTTGTATTTACAGGACCAATGTTAAAATCCTATTTTTTTGTGCATTAATAATTTTTTTAAATACCCATGTCGAAGTAATTAAAAAAAATTCCTAATCTCTCATCTTATTCTCAATTGATGAAGAGAAACTGTTTCCAGTTTTAGGTAGAACTTGAATTGAGATATTTGATGTGAATTATATCACCAAACTTATGATTTCGTATTTCCACGTGTATGAACCTTTTTGTAGAGTGTCCAATGTCACTTCTCTCTCAATCCCAATTTCATTCATTCCTTTCAAGAAACATCTACCTTCATAATATATTAACCTACACTAATCAAAAGTCATTTAGCAAAGACTCGAAAAGATCATCTCCATTCATAAAATTAATCAATACAAACTCAAAATTCCATTTGCAATTACGGGGACACGTACGAAATGCGTCTTCCCTCCGGGTGATCCATACATATCAAATAAATCTCGTCCCCCTTCACCTAATAAAAGTTTTAATCCTAAGTCCCTAATAATGGGCTAAACCTAATCGACCTCTGACCTTATGGCCCCCTTTGTCCAGGCCACTTGAAAAATTCTATGGACAGCCCGGGTGATAAAAAATATGCCTAAAAGCTTCAGCGTTTGCCACCATTTGATTTACATAACAACTCTGAATAGTTTCGACTAATACTTTGGAGCTGAGCCAGAGTAGGTAGAGCTTGAGTTGGGTCTTAAATCATTTAACTGCAAGCCCATACGGGACACTAAAAATGCTCTTAAAAAAGTCCCAAATAAAATCCAGAGGGGTATGCCATTCCTCCCATATCAAATCTCCATGTTCACATGATTGAAGCGGGGAATGAATCTTATCTCTTTGACCTTTCCATAAAATGAGTTGGAAGAGGTCGGTCGGTGGGGGTTCCATTGAGGGCAACTCCAACAGCTTATGAATACCAACTAAGATTTGTAACTCTGTCTTAAGGTCTCTCTCTGATCATGTTGAAAGGAGCGTAAAGTACTGAAGACTACTCTGGAAGAGTCAACTCCCAGAATAGCCTCCCTCTCTCAGTGTGTCTCCTCAATCTGTGATAGCAAAGTCGTTAGCAACAAGTGTATCATCCCCATGTAATATCATCTCGAACGTACTCGAAAGAGCGGATGGTATACCAGGCTGTTTGAGAGATGCTAGATTCTATGTGTCTATATCTATGGGGACCGGTGGTGGAAAGGCGTGAGATTTTCTTGGCACTTTTGCAACCCAAAGTCCAAGCTCAGTTTTGCAATCGGGATATACGAGCCAATATCCCCCAAACGATTATCACAAAAACAAGAGACATTTTTTAATTCCTCTAAACCCAGTTAGCTAACTAACAGTTTCCATTTAAACTATTGTCAACTTTTAAAAATTTTATTAGATTTTTTTTAGATTTCTTTAATTCAAAAAATGCATTCCCACAACGCCCTTGTGTTCATCCTCCTCTCCGTCTTCGCTACGGCTGGTAAGGGCTCTCTCAAGGGATTTTTTTCTACAAATTTCTCCCTCGTACTTACAAAAACTATAAGCTATAAAAAACCTTGTCTCTAGCTTTGGCCCAGTCGTCTCCAAGAAAGGAGATCAAGTGCTACCACTGCAATTCAAATGAGCACCCAGAGTGCAAAGACCCCTTTGACCCAGATGCGGCCAAGGAGTTCCTTATTGACTGTACTTCAATGGCCAATGCCTCCAACATTGAGTATACCTACTGCAGAAAAACTATCCAGAAAAGTAATATCCGTTTTTTTCAACAGCCAACCCGGTTCGGGAGTTTTAGTAATTTTTATTCCCTTATAATTTAATACAGCCGCCCTCAAGGGAATGAAAGAAGAAGACAAGAGGGTGATCCGTACCTGCGGCCATATTCCTGACCCTCGCCTCGCCCAAGAAGAGGTAACACTACCATGACCTCTGACCTTATCTTTGATAACCTTTCCTGAGATTGACCTCTTGTCTTGTGATATGTTGCAGGGCGACGATCCTATGGTTTTGAAGTGTTACAGAAGGGCTGGAACCTTCGACGTGGAGATGAACTATTGCGCCTGTTATGCCAGCGAGTGCAACCCGGCTGGTCGCGTTGTGTCCGATTTCGCAAGTCTCCTTGGAGTTTTGGCCCTTGGAGTACTTTGGGTCAAACTGTCCTCCCAGAACATGTCATAATAATCTCACAGCACTCTCCCATCAATCACAAGATATAGCAGAGTGGGATGTTATTTATCCATATCTTATTTATCCCCGGTTCAAAATACAATTTAATGACCCCTTAGATCATACATGTCCTACCTATACAATACATTATGTGACCCTTGATACATTATTCGATATTCAATCTTCTGGTTAGGAAATAAACTTAGCTTTGATTTTAAAAGTACAAAGAAACACTTAAATACATTTAGTAGTAGGCTAGACGCAGTTCTTCATTTTACACGAGTCATCCGCCTTACAAATGTGACAGATGTCAAGGACCGGAGGGTCGTAGAACTTTTGAGCCCTTCTGGTCGTGTCGTAATAGTCGAAGACGAGGACGGAGGCTGGGGAATGCTTGGCCACCAGGTGGACTCGATGAGCTGTGAGCTTCGTGCACGTCTTCTTGGACTTGAAGTTATAAAAGTAGACGTTGAGCCTCGTGTCTCGATCTTCCGACTCGTATCTCATAATCTCCGTATTCGATTTAATATCCAGGAGTTCCTCTTGGTCAAAGGAATAGCCCGTGGGGGTGTTGACCTCCAGTATTGCCATGTTGGACTGGCCCCCTTCAATATACGCCGCACAGATCGTCATCTCTAGTCTCCGGCTTTTGTCCTTGATCTCCACCTAGGAATTTAAGGGGTAGGAAATTAGATGCTTATTCAATTTCAAAATCTCCATACAACTTACGTCAACGTCCAGGGAAAATGCACTGGAGTTCCGGGTGTTGTTCGTATAGTAAGTCCAGCTGAGCTGAGCTAAGGCTGTCCCTGCCCCTGTGGCAATCAACCGGACATCTCGAACACTCAAGGGCAGGAAGTACTCCTGCAGTGTCGTTATATTCTCTTTGCCGATGTAGAAAGTGTAGGTGGATGCTGAGTCCGAGCCCCACGTGACCTGAATGGCCATCTCATAGTTTGATATTCGAGTGGCCTCCGCAAACTTGGACAAAGCAGTGATGCCCACGACGGTATCTTGAGTTGAGAGGAATCCTCCTGCTTCATTCCGCTGCTTCATGAGCCACCTGGCGATCGGTACGGACCCACTGACTTTCTTACCCTCCCGGATCACATGAGTTAGAAGTGCGTAGGCAGTCATTTCCACCGAAGCGGGTTTCACGTAAGATTCCCACGGGGAGTAGTACGGGATGAATATGATATTGTCGGTAATCCGTCGATTCGTCTTCACCGGAGGTGACTTCCAGAATTTGAAATTGGACGTGGAGTCCGTCTTGGCAAGGTCTTCCATCCTCTTGAAGTAGTCGTCCTTCTTGGCATGGTTTACAATGTGAAGGAGGTAGGTTATCAAGTTGATTGCGTAAGGGTCCTTAGATTTGCTCTCCGTGGACTCCTTGATAAGCCAGTTGATACCCGAGGTGAGAATGGAAGCGTTCGTTACCCGGGTGTATTTCAAGGACTGGGCGGCCTCAGCAAAAGTAAGGAGGACATAGGCAGTGAGGGCTTGTTTGTTTGAAGTCTCATTACTGGACGAGGACCCCTTCAAACTCTGGTCAAGAATGTAACCTTCTTCCACGAAGTAGCCGGTCTCACTTTGCTGCAAGGCTAGAAACTGGAGGGCGGAGGTGACAACCTCTTCATCGATGAACATGTACTTCTCTGCGGATATGAACGACCTGGCCACAAAAGCGGTAAGCCAGGTTGACCCTTGGCTATCTGAGTTACCAAAGGCTGAGAACGACCCGTCGTACCTCCTGTATGTCAGCTCCTGCTGATACCCCTTTTCAATGAACTTTGTGATCTTCTCCTTGAGGTCAGGGGTCAGCGACCCTGTGGCATTAAGGTAATCCATGACGACAATGTCTGGGACGAAGTTGAGCATGTTCTGCTCCCCGCAGCCGTGAGGAAGTTGGATAAGGTTGTCTAGATTTTGAATCGTCCCTCCAAGGGGATCCCCGACAACCGAGATTTTGAAAGTGTCCCCGTCAGGGACCCGATCTGCTGGAAATACTGCCGAGATGTTGGTGGAAACGTTTCGCTCTGAAAGGAGATTGAGGAGAATGGCATTGTTCCTTGATTGCTTGACCCCAGGGGGCTTCACTATGAGGGGCTGGGACAGTCCATCTCCGGCCATACTGCTCACAGCTTTCAGCTTCAGCATCACCGTCCCTACCTTCGTGGGGGTTATCATGAAGCTCAAAGCAGATACTGACGATGCATTGACCACCACCTCCTTAGTCCCTGCATTCGCCTTGTCCTCGTCCAGGAAGGCGAGGTGCCCCTCTGAGTTGTCAATCAAAATCTGAGCTTTGACCTCGCTGTCCATGTAATTATGCACCAAGACCTGAAGGGCAAGGACCTCACCCCGGATCACCGAATACGGCAAGTTCAATGAAATGAAGAAGGGTCTGAAGACTGTGAGCTTGGGGTTAGAATCCGCCACAACTATCCCTTCAGAGGTACTGATTTGAAATCCACTTATCAGCCAAGAGGTTATCGTGTCAGGGACGGTTGAGCTGATATTAAGGCTCCCATCCACAGTCTCCTCCTCCAGGAAGATCCAAGTTTCTGGGAAGGACTTGCGGACCCTTATGACGGGGGCTGCTGAGGCTCCATTATTGCTATTCACGGATCCGAAGCTAGCCTTGGCCATAACATTAGCAGCTCCAGGGCTCTCGTCGGACATCATCATCATCTCGGGTTCGGCTAGTCTAGAATAAGCACTGGGTTTGAGTGACATGCTCTTATAGGCCTTATAAGGTCGACGTCTTCTATTGCCACCACCATACCGGTAATAAAGGTGCTGTTCGCTTTTCTTGATCTGCCCGTTGGTCAAGATATGAAATCCAGCTTGTTCAAAGATTTGATATCCGTCCGAGCCCCCCCAGCTGCCGTAATAAGAGGTCCCAGAGCCGAAGCTTTGTTGGGCAACTGTCAAGCTCGACTCTGTGATATCTTTGTCGTCATTGAGTAAGGTGACGGACTGGTCGATGCCCCGAAGGGCTATGAGCGAGTTGGGGAACCCTTGGCAGTTTATCGAAATATTTGCCCCTGGCTCAACTGTGGAGTTGGACAAGGTGATCCCCAGCTTCTTTCCTGCCTCGGGCTTAACATTGAGCTTGAGACTGTCCACAGTGATATCGTCTTTGGGGGCTAGGATGGTGAAGACGATTAGGGTCAGCTCTGAGGGGGAATTCTGAGGTAGATGAATTTGGAAAGTTTGCAAGGAATTGGGGTCAGGAAAGGTGACCCGGTCCCACTTGAGGACATTTGCCCTTGCTACGATCATGTATGTGAGGACTTGATAAGGTCTGCTCACTTTTGCAGTGATCGAGATGTTATCTCCAGCCTTGGGGGACATGGTTTCCAGTGTTAGCTGCATATAGTTCTTGGTTGGGGAGGTGTGCTTCATAGGGACAGAGATGTACTGCATGTGCTCCTTGTAAGTGACCTCGATACCATTCACGTTGATCATTTCGTTCGTGGACGTGTTAAAGGTCACGCTGACCAATCCGGTTGGGGGTATCGGTTTTGTTACGATACTATCTTCTACATTGTATGCGAATCCGTGGGAGATTTTTAATGCGTCTTCCCTAGCGTCGGTAATCGGCATGTCATCCTGTGTCGACACTTTGAAAACCATTGTGAGAGGGAACCCTGGCTTGTAACTATTCGGTTGCTCCGCCACTGAGATCTTATAAGGATACTTGTACAGCCGAAGGGTGACCGAGCTGTTCTGAACATGACCTGTGACCTGTTCAGTACAGGAGGCTAGGACCTTGTATTCGTTACCGTATTCTCGAGCATCTCCAGGCTTGATTTGTATGTCAGTCTTGAGGTCAAATTCGATACTGGTGAGACCCTCGATGTCTTTCGTCTTCGAACTTCTCTTCTCCTTGGTCACCTCATTGTTCCAAATCTCGTAGTAGTACAAAGGCTGGAGAGTGACGGAGCACTTCCCTTTCACAGGCTTCCCGAGGGTGTACATCGACGAGATTTCCAGATTGAACTTCGAGTCATTGTAAGTGACAAAGGTCGGGTTGGCTTTGAGGTCAACTTTGAACTTGGGCAGCACGTACTGTTGAACAGAAAAGGAATGGGATTGCTTATCTTCACTGCCTGTAGGGGAGACTTCGATAGTCCAGTCCCCAAGATTCGGCTCTTTGGATAGCTCAAATTTCTCATGAATGATTCCGTACTTTTTGCGAGGTTCGAGACTCTTCCAAGATTTCACCACGTTCCTCTGAGCGTCGAGAATCTGGATTTGAAAGATTCCGGCCGCAGGGACTGGCTTGAGGAAGCGGTCGACGAAAATAGCCCGGAACTGGACCACCTCACCTGGCTTATAGATCGTCTTGTCTGTTTGGATAAGCGTGGTCATGATCTTGGAGTCTACTTGAAGTCCCACTGTTTCTGAAATCCTCTTGGGCTTCCCATTCTCCTCCCCTGTAGCGTGGATGGTGAGATTGTAGACTTCGGCTGGGACTTTAAGTAGACTGAATTGAACAAGATTTGAGGCCTTTGGACTAAGGGACACATTTTTCTCTGCCAGGGTCGTGTTCTCTGCCCAGATTCTGATCTCAAAAGTCACAGGGACGTCCGAGCGTTCCAAGGAAAGAATAATTTCGTAGCTGGAATGAGGTCTTATCGTTTTAGGGGAGAGGGCTGTGTAGACAAAGTCACCTTGGACCTCAGAAGTGAGAAATATTAGGAGACAAATAGCTCGGAAATGTGCAGGGGGCTTCTCCATGCTTAGCTTAGAGTTTTTGGAAACGGCGTCTAGAGTTCCGAATTCCAGTCATAAGCTCTGCAAGGAAATGCTATGAATGAAACTGGAGAATGGGGACGAGTCTTTCTTGACGACTTTCTGTAGCTAATATGTTTTTATTTAATTTCGCCATTGTTTCAGTTAAGTTTTAGAGAGATTTTTAACTACGTAGTTCCCATTGTTCAATCCTGTAACAATATCATCATAATAATATAATTCTAATGAAATGGAAATCATTTCAACTAATTAGTTTTAATTTCCCTTTCAATTCTTGAGTCACGATGGTGTGAAGTAATTCTTAAGTTAACCTGAGCAATGCAATGTCCATCTAAAAACTTTTTTTGATAAGACACAGGACATTTTGAAACTGTTTTATATATTTTTTTTTATTCTATGGCTTAGGTCGGCTCTTTGTCAAAGTGGCTGAAGCAATGAAAGCGTCTCAGCAGGTTTTGAAACTTTCCTAGGAAAGGCAGCTTCTCGATATCTAAATCTAATTTGGAAACAAAAATTCTCAACATTTTCTAGGTTTTCGGTTAATCCTAATTTTGAAATGTTTTCTATGAATTACAAAATTTCCAATGTGTGTTTAGTTTAGAATACAGTTTGAGTGGGTGCCCATCGATCTATACCAATTAAACCAATAATTGAAACTTGCATAAATCTATTACGAACGTCAAGTTGAAAAAAAAGTAAATAAACCCAATCACAATTTCCCTTGCCAATCTCTATAATTACAAAGATTTCCCAGCTTAAGCCTCTCAATCGAGAAATGCTTATGAGCCCTTGGATAAGGATGCACACCCTTGAGGGCAAGGTCGGCCAAAATGCGCCCAACGATGGGAGCCAACTTGAACCCATGTCCACTAAAGCCACAACCAACAAACAAGCTGTCAGAGTTGGGCATTCTGTCGATAATGAAGTCCTCGTCAGGGCTCCAAGTGTACATGCAGCTCTCGGTCATCACAGGGACGGGGTTCACTCCCTCAAAGAACGTCTGGAGGAATGGGCTGACCCCGTTTCTCAAATCCTCTGTCCCCGGTTCAAAATCCCTCTCGTCGGGGTCAACTTCCTTTCCAAAATGGGCTGCACATTTTATCAAGTTTGGGTACTCATGGGCAGGAGTTCCGTAGGTCATGGGCTCTTCGTAATTTATAAAGACGGGGAAGGTCCTTGAGGAATAGTCTGAGGGCTTGTCCACTTGCCAATAAGCAATTGTCGTTTGTTGGGGCCTCAAAGGGAACTCTAGGCCCAGGTTGTCCTTGAGCAGCTTTTTCGTCCAGGCTCCGGAGGTGAAAATGCATTTCCTGGCCCGAATGACCTCACCGGTGGACGTGGTCAATTCAGTGTAGAAAGTGTCCTTAGAGACCTTAAGGACCTTGCAATTATCCTTCAAAACGCATCCCCGAGCTCGGACCAAGGTCTGGAAGGTGGAGACAGCCTTGGTGGCATTTAGAATCCCGGAACTCGGGGAGTAGACGGCGATGTAGTCTTGGGGCATGTGGATCATTGGGAATCGCGTGGAGAGTTCTTCGGGATTTAAGACTTGGTGAGACACGTTGTATTTCCCTAAGATCCTTATCAAGGACTGGAGCTGGGGGTTGTTCTTTCGACCAAAGTCGAGACCCCCGGTTTTTGTAAAGACCTTTGACCCCGCTTCCGTCTCCAGCTCCCACCATAACTTGTAGGAGGGGAGCATGAGTTCTGTGTAGTGTTCTTGGGGGTAGGTCATTCGGATTATTCTACAAATTAAGCGTGTCGATCAGTTTTGAATATATGTTCACCACAATTTATTTGAAGTGCTAAAAATACCTGCTGTCACCGTGGCTGGAGCCTTTTCTGTGCAGGAAGTCAAACTGATCAATTAAGATGATATTTATAGTCGATTTTGAGAGATAGTAGGCCGTGGCACTGCCCATTACACCCCCTCCGATTACCGCCACATCGTAGATTGGTATTTTAGACATTTTAAATATTTACGGACGAAGTAGTTTAAATGTTTAAGATGACAATTAATACTTTACTGCAACTATTCTCACTCCATTCTACGATACTTGAAGAAAATCTCTTGCCGGCTTTAAATCAATATTGACCTATTGAAGATCAAAGATGAAACGTCCAATTGCACAATCCCTTGAAATTCCATTGCGAGTACAGTATCCTTGACCTTTGACCCTTAGTTTTAACATTCATAGATTATTATTACTTCAATCTGGATCATCAAAGTCAACCAATGACAAAGTACATGGCAGCCTCAAGTAAATACAAAACTATTATCTACTTTCTACTTCTTATGTCATTTTAAATTACGACTAACATTACGAAATCCCCATGTGTTTTTTTTCTTCTAAATAAGTAAATACCACATCCATTAGTCCTTATACCAATCACAGCATTTGACTCCACTATGTGCAATCGGTAGTGATGATTATCGTTATCATAGTTAACATACGTCTTGAAAGAAAAGTCCAAGTGGTAATAAAAAATTAATAGCCATTTTTTGTAAGAAGAAAAACAAAAACATGTGACTAATAGATTGTATAATCACTTACTTATAATCTCTACCTAAAGTTCATACAAAAATTATCTTTAAAAAAAGTCAAGAATTAGTAAATTAATTAGTTGAATGGAAAAGCTCAAAGCTCACACATAATATTTTTCTCGGCATTCTCGTGAGAAGTTCCCATGTATAAACAAGAGCTTAGAAAATATAACTAGTTCCCTTTACATTCATTTAAAAGAAGATCCGAACATTTTATAGTCTTATCAAATACCTGCTAAGCTTAATCCAAATGTATTCGGACTTTTGAACTGACTTCCCAACCTCCTGAGAATATCCACCATCAAAGGGTCACACATCACATTGGGACATTGTGGTCATTAAAATCTAACCAGCCCCGGTCGGATACAGAATTTAGCTAACAACGATACATCGTTGTGGGTAATATCTTATAGAAACACCTACAACAACATCCACACCCTATGGGTGCTTTAAAAAAATAAGTTAACTTAACTCTGAGCAACAATTAAGGGGAAATGTCGTTCCGTTGGGATATCTAAATCGTAGGGAATTAAACCAACTCGTATGAGGAATGGTCATGAAGAAACACTTTATTACATACATGGGAAATTAAGTCACACTTTTATGATCTTGAATTTAGTATGTGGATAGTTTAGACAAAAGATTATATTTAAAATCTGCACAGTTGACAGTAATAAAAGTTATTTGCACAAAGAAAATAGATTAACTAGCTAAGCATGCTACAACAAAAAACAATAGCATGCAAAATATTAAAATAATACGTCGAATTTGAGATCTAAAAAAATGGAACAAGAACAGAAATTGGCCATACGGAAATTGTGCAGAAACTCATCTGTCTCAACTGCAGTTTTGAAGATTTAAAAAGCATAGCAATAACCTTGCCAATTTACATCCTTCAATCCTTTCATATTTTTTTAGCCAGAGCTAGGGTTTCAATAAACCTTCCTTCCGTCTGTCTGTCCGTCCGTCTGCACTCTCTTCAAACTTATCCGACTGAATTGCAAATATCCAATGTGCGTTGGAATGTATGCGTTGCGTTGCGTTGGAACAGATATGACCCATAATCTATTCCATATCTCATAATATTCATAATCTATTGATTTTCAAAGAGAAAATTGCATCTTTGAGATAACCAAAATCATTTAAACTTTTTTATGGTGCCTTGGTACGAGCTAAGTGAAGTTAGACACTCCTTGTAAATACGATTGTTAGAGTCGGTAAAAAAGCATAATGCCTCTCATCCGGATAAAAAAAGAGAGAGATAATAATATTATTGTGTGCTAGAGAGTCCGTCTTCTTAAAAATATGTTCCACTTAAGCAAGGCTAATAATTACTACTACAAACCCTGGGGGCTATATCCCTCCATCCAACATCAACAATGAACATTCAACAATTGAGATTAAAAATATATATTAAACCAGTTAGTTCCATCTCCTCTTGTGGCTTGGGTAAACTTGAGAGCCTCAGCTTTGCCAATCTTATTCCCATTCTCGTTTTTTCTGCAAGTCTTTGACCTTTTGAGCACTCAAGCACACAAGACATAAATATACGCATCACTCAAGGGGTGCGTAAATCTTTGCATTTTCATAACTATTATAACAATCATAACAGGACTCACATGTTATCATTATAGGCTTCAGTCTTCTACAACTTACAAGGACATTTCAACTTTAATTATTAATTGCATACATAAATCCTCTAAACTTACAACAAAAAAAAGTTACCAAGCTCCTAAAACGATTTGTGCTCAGTCTGTCAAATCAAAAGCTTTTTTTTATAGTTGAGACAAATTCCTAATTTTAGATATCTGTGTCACCACCTGAAATGAAACGTGGCGAAGCTTATACTCTCCTACACTACAGCCCTACCAAAAATAGGGTTAAACGGTAAATTGCAAACCCACTGTGCGCCCTGAATCCCTTCAGATCTAAAACTGCCCTATGGACCAGTTCAATTTACAATTTTCCCAGCAGTAAATAATAAACGATCATTGCACGCTCATCTCCAGGAAAGTTTTGTGGGAAATATTGAAGATTACAAACTCCTCGTTAAAAATCACGGCTACATTGTTAGTCAGCGGAATTAGAAATTTTTTGAATCATTTCATAACTTGCTCATGACAGTCAGTTTCCAACTATAGAAATCAGAGGAATGGATAAAATAGCAGAGTGTACTTTCTTAGTACTAGAGTCAAGGTTACATCTTGAAGATATCGTGAGCATGACTAGGTCTATTGTGAACATTGCATTGTTTGCGAATTGTGACTATATGACTCACTAAGTAATTATTTAATTCATAAGCTACACTAGTCTTTAATCTTGTGGAGACAATAAGTCTCAGGGATTTTTTTCTCTATTCATAGGAGAACCGATCAATTAGTCGGGGAAAAAATGCTCATTACATTTGACAAACGAAGGAATGAACATTCGCCCAATGAATGCAAGGAAAATTTTTGCACATCATACTATCAACATCAACTAGTTTTAGAGGCTATTTTCTCATGCACAGCAAGTCGAGCCAGTCAGTACTTGTAATACAACAGTCAAAGCTACGATTCCATGCGTAGTCATGGACAAACAGTTCTTGGACAGTCAGTTAACGGACAAAGACAGTTACTGGACTAGGCATGTAATGGACCCGTAGGTTCCTGGAATTTACATTTCTTGACACCT
>JAQFYM010003188.1:0-19619 GCA_034694785.1 Agrenia bidenticulata | reverse complement strand
CATAAATCTGTTATAGTTACTGTTCTTACTGCTAAAACTATTGCGTCTCTCAATGGTTACTTGCACTGCATTGACTGTTTGTTTACGCGACCTATACAATGATTAAGACATGTAAATGTTTTAAGTTTACAAAAAATAAGGTGAAAGAATTCTGCACGTATGTGTTGGCGCATAAACTTTACATAAAGAATTTGTTTGAGCCAGTGCTGCTGTATATTTTATAGCAATACAAAATATTGCATTATCATCAATATCTTTGCATTACACATTTCACATCTTTGATCGAGCTTTATAACGTCGACATAAAAAGTGTAACCTTTGCGGTGTTTACACCTATAAGTATCAATTACTCTACTAAAATAATTGCCTGCTAAACTCAATGCTGATATCAATGATGCATTGCGTATATGGACTTTCGATACTGCTGCAAACGCTTGTTTTTCTCGGATTTATGTAGCTTTGTTAAGTGAGGTGCAGGTTAAAATGGACTCGTCGACAAAAATGCACATTTTACTATTTTTTGGTGCTGTAGTGGTGTTATAAATTGCAAACAGCTTTCGGGCAATTTTTTACGCTGGCTTGACCCTTTTTTTGATTTTTGACATGCTCTTTTGGGCTTCACCGTAAGCTGCCTCGGCTTGTGCTGAACGCTCCACTCTGTAATAAATATGTCCTTTTCTTCAAGTTTCTCTATGAACTGTTTTTATGTTGCGTCAGGGTTATTTTTGTGATGCCCTTTCTTTTTCGTCTACATATGTTGTAAAAACTTTTTCTCAGCTATTTTTTCTTTCAATTTTGTACTTCACCGAAAATACTATTTCTTCCGATTTCATTTTGGGCAGTACTATTGTTTTTTTTTTCTGCTTTTTCTGCTGCATGTTAGGTCTGTTTTTCTGTTTTATATCAAAAGTTCTGTTTGTTATCTTTTGCGAGATTAGTCAATTTTTCTGTTAGGTGAAGGAAACACTGGCAGTGTTTGGTATTAAGTTGTGTCTTAAGGTATAACTTTGTTTAACACATCAATGTCAGAATCAGTAATTTACAACTAATTGTCATTATGTTCTGGCAAAGGCAGCATGTATTTATAAATCCTGCAAGATTTATAGACGCCAGTCTTGTTAGATTTGTATTCTAACATCAAAAAACAAAAAAACAACAAAAAAAAACAATCCTAGAAGAATTGTAAACAAATTTGTCTTCCTTTTGTTTTCGACAGTGTCTTTTTAATTTGACAGCGTCCTTTGTAGATTTAAAAACGATTTATTCAAGTTATAAAACGTCTTTTCAGGTTGAAAATTGTTTTTTTTGGTAGATACGTGTTCTTTTTGGTAAACAATGGTATAACCTAAGTAACTTTAATACAAAATAAACTGTAACAAAAGCAATTTATGTAGTGTTTTGCGTTTTTTTTTCTATTATTAGTTGTAAATAATTTTTTTTTTTGCAATTAGAGCAAATCAAAACGTTCTATGTCTGAATTTTTACCAAAAGGGATTTAAAATCGTTTATGAATACTAATTATTACATATCTAGGCTGAAGTAGTTCGATAAAGTATTTTGTATTGTTAATTGGTATAGAAAAATGAGCGGACATTATAATACAACAACATGTGTTTCACGCTAAAACGCAATGCTAAAAAACTTTATTTTTATATACATTTGTAACATTGTTAAAGCAGTTTTGCATTGCGGGCAATACATGCGAAGTATATATATTACTTAAAAGCTTTATAAATTTATATTCTACAAATAGATATAATAAAACCGTAGCAGCCTAGTGTATAAACAAAATTTTGTACTGATGCATATAAGGCAATTATAATTTATCAATATTAGTTCTGTGTACTAACATTTATTAAACATTTTTACATAGCACAAGAACTAAAAACAAATATGAAATTACGACCATTGTACTTACCTTTTAAGTTTTTATCTTTGTTTGAAATTTTTCGTCACTAAAAAAACCATGCGCTAAAAAATGTAATAAAGATGCCGGATTTTTTGCAAATAATAACGACGTTCTGTTATTCTATGGTGCAGACATGATGTTAACATAAACAACAGCATTTATTGGTGCATCTAATGCCACAATCTAGACTTTTGCGTAAAACAATACCGTTGTTGTTCGCTACAAAGCGATGCTATTTATTTTAAAATAAATTGCAAACTTTTGTTTTAAATCTATTTTTTTAATTTTTCATTTTTGTATGTGCATGTTTTTTTGTGTATTACAGAACTTTTTACAAACATAGTAGAATAAATAAAATAAGTAGATTTCAGTTTATTAAATATTGCTTCAATCGTATAAAGGAGTTATTCCCAATGGTTCTGCTAAAACAAATGATGCGCATCTTGTTGCTTTTAGTTGTAGACGGACCTCTATCAAACACGATTTAGTAAACTACGCTACAAATATGACCAATAGGCTTTTTTATTTTTAGTATGAACCTAGGTTCTCAGTTATCAAAGTCTTTTTGTGGCATACTGTATGTGCTCGTAATCAAAAATTAGCAGAATTCGACGTGCTCTTAAGTAGCCGCGGTATCACTACTTTTAACTATTTTTCAGGCAATAAACGTCTTTCAATTACTTGAGCAAGAGTTTTATCGCTTCGTACTTCCACAAATTTGCAAAACTGCGGGTTCCATTTTTATGTGATACTTCTCCAAAACACCATTTATGCCCGGCGTACAATCTTGTTTATGCTTTTTTACAGTCGCATGAAAACCGCCTCGTCTACCATAACTACATAACCGTATTCTCTAATTTGTGCTAACGAGGTAATTTTTTACAGTTCCGCCGTGTTAATTTGTCTTTTTCTAAGATTCTGTATAGTTGTTGCATCGTTATCAATATCATTTAAGGAATTTTTGCTGTAACGAATTGTGCATAGTCAAAAACTATTTTACGATCATCGCATTTATCAGTTTGTGTTGTTGGTACATATTGATGTATAGTACTGCTTTACTAAAATTAAATTTTCTTCCTTTTTTCATCTTCTACATAAATACTTCAACGTTTGAAAATCTAATTTTGCTGATTTACTGCAAGATAAACATATAATATTCAGTTTCCGTTAAATGTGTAGTATAAAACACATAGTGTTGTTCTGTGCTAGTATATTTGGGGTAATTTTGTAGCTTGTCATTTACGGGCAAAGGGTAAATCCTTTATTTATACTTGATTTTTTTCACAAAAATTTTTTTAATTCCTCTAAATTTTTTGGCGAAAATAGTATTCGTAAATATTGCATTTTTTCTCATCTCTTTTTTTTGCTATTCGATTTTTTGGCGTACAAGATTTTCTTAAAAAAAATATTGTGTGTTGTGCATATTTTTGTTAAAATATTTTCATTTATTAAATATAATATACATGACGCCCCTTTTTTCGCATTTTATCTAATTTTGATGAATGTAGCATTCTTTTGCAATTTGCTCTACATTAATTTCCCGAAATGAAAAAAAGTTTAATAGGTATCGTTACAGAATTTTAACCAAAATTTGTATTTTTAATTGTGTTTGAACTTCAATTTTACAATTATTATGTATTATTTATGATTTATGATTCCATGCATTATTGTGGTTGCCGTTGTGCTGTCATTTCTATTGCAGCAAATTATATATGAAATCTTATGATTATCAGTAATTAACATCTCTTTTTTTGCAGTATTATAGACAGTCACTTTTTAAAAATCCGTCACATATTTGTGTAAATTGTATAAGATAAGAGGCTCAGTCAAGGTATGGACAATATAGAAAAAAAACAGCAAAATGGTCAAAATACAAAATGAACCTTATTTTACCGATGTTATTTATGTTTGTTTTGCGTTGTTAGGGTAGAATTTGTATTTACTATACTAATAATACCTTAAAATCGAAAATTTACTAATACATTATAAGATAAATGTGCATTTAAGTGTAGCACAAAACAACATGTAAAAAATTAAGCAGATTTTATTTTTTGTTATAGGGGGTATATTTTTTTTTTACTTAGGGCTTTTAAATTGCTATTAAGAGCAAATTAATTAGTTTTGTGTGATAAAGTAAAATATTGTAAAATATAAAAGCATTTCTTTTTGGGTGTACAATATCACTAATGAAAACCAGAATAATTTCTGTTTCAATAATAAGTTTTTTTTGTACGTCTGCGCACAGCGTATACACATTTTACTAAAAACACCAATTTTTTTTGTGTTTGCCCTGAACTCCAGTTTAAAATTACTAAATAACTGGCAATTTGTTGTAATACGTTGCGTATCAAGGCATAATACATTGCTTAGACACTACAAGTCATTAGAATTAAAACCGTAAAAAATTAATTGGTTAAAAACTAATGTAAAAGCACATAAAAATATGAAAAATTTATAGAATAGAGAAAAATATACAGAAAATCTAGTACAAATTTTGCACGTTAACTGGTTCAACTTAGGCCTTTATTAAAGCCTTTGTCGTTAGATCTCAAGTAAATCATCTCTGCAAGAATCACATTTCTTTGTCAATAATACTTTTTCGCAGTGTACGATAAATCAATTTATGTGAACTGTACAAAACACTAAAAAATATTTACAATAAAAAAACTGTTTATTGGTTTTTTACATAATTCGAAATTATTAAGATTTTTTTTTTACATAAATAAAACCTAGAATTACTTTTTTTTCATGCTTTACAAAAGTGGGTGATGTAAAAAAAACATTGTAATATTTTTAAATATTAAGCTCAACAGGATGACTTGTTGTACTTAATACTAAATCATTGCTAATAAGATTTTAGCCTGGTTTCTTTTACATGGTAATACAGTATTGAATATTTTATACCATGAATTTGTTGACTCCTGCAGAAATACATTTTTTTTTGCCATGTTTTTAATTATTGTCCCTTGCTCGTACGCCAAATTTACATTTTTTTTTTTCACATGTAGTTATGACGAAAATATGCGATATATAAATAACCCATGAAAAAAGAAAATAAAAAAAGATATATGTTACTAACAATAGAAATATATATAAATATGACATTTGTCTCAAGAAATAAAATATTGAATCTGTTTGAACACAGTATTCCTCAAATATGCGATAATATTGACGAAAATTGCCATATACAACCAGATATTAAAAAAGAAATTTTAGAACACATTTTACGAGGAGTATATTAAGATTTGAATATAATAATGATTTTCATGTTATAAATACATCATGAAAGTAGTTCAAGGATCCTTTCGTAATTTTTTTACAACTGATAATATTTATTATACGATCAATTAAATGAACTGAAAGAAAAAAAATACACAACACAGAATCGGCTGATACATAAATGAGAAAATGAAATATACCTGTTTCTTGGGGATGTTTCATTTTTATCTTTACGTAATCCTAGGCAGTAAAAACTTATTTAGGATTAAAATATAATTCTTTATATTAGCACGATCGCAAAAAGAACGGCTTTACGATTTTTTCAATTTAAAATTCCTGTCGAAAATAATGAACTATCTCTAACCTATCGGAAAGAGGGCTACGGCGGTTAAGGGGCAAAATGCCAACCCCCAAAATGGCAAAAATTTGAAAATTTGATCAGAATTCTAAAAATTAATAAATATTCAAGTCATAATTTTGCATAAATCATGAATAACATAATTTTAAAGAAACCCGGATGTAAAAAAAATCTATGCAAATAATATAATACAAGCTGAATGTGTTATGGTTGACATAATTATATACAATAATGTGTTTTTTTTTATTTTTAGAATAATATTTTTTGTTATTATGCTTATCTTGTAATGATCTATCTTTTTAATAATATTCCAAAAAAAAAAAATCTTTTATCATCTTTGTTTAATTTTTAAAAAATTTAATAAAATTTTTTGGCGTCGTGTTGGGCAAGTATTGGTTTTTCCAAAGTGAAAATTTTTAAAAGAAATGCATTTTATGAAAGTGGTTGGATCATTTTTTTGTGATCAATTTTTTTTGGCGTTATGGGTTTTGTCACTATGGGCGGTAACGAATTAATACTAGGCAGATCAATATGGTGGGATACAAAACAATTATAAAAGCAATGAAAATTAAAAAATTGTTTTTTCCAAATTTCTTTCAATATGGCGTCGTAAAATTTCACTGAAAAAAAAGACCAGGAAAATTATGGACTGGGAATTGGAATCAAAAAGTTCGAGAAGGATAAACTTGTAGGCATGGCTAAACTTATTAAGAAGAGAATCGAGTATACGGAAGCTATTAGCGGTACATAAGATGAACAAAAAAAAAGGACACGAAAATACGCTGCACAAGGAGACATGAGATGTTGGTATTTATTTTCTCGAGGAATAGTATAGGCACGAGAATATAAAATGACGAATTAAAATAAAAGAGGCAGTGAAGGTAGCGAATAGCAAAATACTTCCACGGTCTATTTTTTTGGATACGGAAACTACTTCTTGGCATGAATTTAAAAGTTAACTATCTGATAAATTTGCTAAAAAGAATTCAAGGACGAGATTATGGAAAAGAAGCAAGGATATTGAAAAGTGGTTGAGGATTCTATTAAGAAGATGACCGAGCTGGAAAGAAATCATGCAATAGTAGCAAATGGATTTTTTCCCTTAATCATGGTCTTCAATGGAATACTCAAAATCAATTCACATTGACGTAATATACAAATAACAATATACTACGAATAGCAACAATTTAGACAGAGAGCAAAATACGGGCAGATGGCAAAACCTCAGAATAAAGGATAGGAACAGACATTAACTAACAAATCATCGGTAAAAATGCACTCACAAAGGTCATATCAAGTAAATTGTCCCACTATCGCAATAAAAAAACATGCCAAACCTGCATCATTATAAGTCCTTCCTGCAAAAGATGACATGGCTACGGAACCATTAATATAAACGGCATACAGTATATGGCAAAGGTTAAAAACGGGCGCAGGTGTTAACCTTATATACTAGGGTTTAGCAGAGAGATTAGGAGTATGGTTACGCTTTAAGGAGCGTAATTTATTGTGATCACAACTTCTTAATTTGATTTAAATCTTTTTAAAATTAATATCAACAGTTCGGTAAATATTTTTATATATTTTTTTGTGCTTTTTATAGCATCACAATTTATTGTGGTTGCTTTTCTCTTTTTTTTAGTCCCCTAATTACAAATGGTAAACCCTAAAAATACATCAGCAATATCTCCAACAAAAAACTCATTATTGCGGTGCACGTGTGATACATCTTTTGCAACTAATAATTTATCCCACTGGATTAATAACATACGATGCTCATTTTGTGAAAACGAAAGGAAACAAAAAAGTAAAATAAAATACGCACAAGAAAGAAATTAAATAGAAGACAATTTTAACAGACCTGATGTACGGTTGCATGCTCCTGAAAATTACCTAGACAAAGATTCAGGTTGTAACCCGCCAGAAAACGTGTGTTTTTACAAAGATACTAATTCCAATACAAAACTATTACCATCCAATTGCACAGAAGTAGGAAATGATAGTTGATAAATTTTTGCTGTATTGATAGTTGCAAAGATTTAACATGCAATAATCACTTGTTAATAAAAATGAAAGTAGCCATAGCAACAAAGACGAAATTTTAGAACTGGATTACACAAAAAAGGAAAAAACTGAGTTGAATGCTACACCTGAAAATGCACTTGTGGATTTCAGCAAAATGGGTATCTATATAAAATATCAATATACAGATACAATTAAGTGCTTAGTCTGTAATTCAGATATGTAATGTAAACCACATTATGGAATATGGCCTGTAAAGAAACACGTTGAGACTTTGGAACATACAGAAAATGTTATAACTCACGGAAATAAAATATAACACTTAAAAGTTCATGAGAAAATAGATATCTTCAAAAGACATCAAGATTTTTTGATATGGATGCTTGATAACAATATTCCAATTAAAAAGATTTCAGAAGAAAAATTCACGGAGTTTTTGCAAGAGGAATTTGATTTTACAATATATAGCGAATCACTGTATCGTTTAAATCTAATACCTGATTTTACTAGGCTTAAACTCTTGGAAATATACGAAAAGTTTGCCAATATACCCTTTTATATAATCTTTGATGAAATTATTGATTTAAAATCTAGAAAGATTATCAATATTTTAATTGGAGAACTTTGTGCTAAAAAATCTGTAAGACCATTTTTCTTATCTACAGATGAATTAGAAATTTGCAATGCTAAAAATGTTTACGATGAAATTACTAATTTTCTACAACAAATATATACATCAACTGATAACATGAGTAATTTTCGAGTTTTGATATCAGACAAGGCCTCATATTGTGGTTTAGCTGGAAAATGCTACAGAAGAAATATGAGAACCTTGTACACATAACCTGTTTATGCCATGGACTGCATAATTTTTCAAGCTATTTAATGGGATTTTATGCAAATTGTGACGAGTTTGTGAAGGTTTTCAAAAATGAATTTTCTAGGAACCATAAGAAAAAAAAGCAATTTGCATGAAAAATAGAAAAAGCTTTTCCATCCCTTCTAATAGATGTTAGATGGAGCACTTGGGTCCTATTTTTAATGTTTATTTTCATTAATTACAGTCAGATAAAGGAATACACAAAAGATTTGGATCAAAAATCTATATTTGTTACTATTTTCATGTCAAAAGAATTTCAAAAGGAGCTAAGCTCACTACGTCACTACAAGGAACTTCCAGATGTCATTAAATTTTTAGAAAGAGAAGAGTTAAAGGTGACTGAGCAGATTGAAGCTGTTAAAAATTTTTAGAACAAAATAAGGAATGAATCCCACAAAGAAAAGTATATTAATATTATTAACACTAATCCAGGGTACAATTTTAAAAGCAATTATAATGTATTCGGTTGTGCAGAACAGGATAAGATATTAGAATATTGCCCACTAAGTATCGTATGGGTTGAACGGTCTTTTTATAGCTACCGCTACATTTACAATACTTTGAGAAAAACTTTGACAGTAGATAGTATGCGACGGTTACTTTTTTTTTTAATTTCAACAAAGATCTTTAATTAATGAAATTTTTGGTATGTTTTATCCTTTTTTAAATATATTTTTTATTAATCACAATTCTACACCTCATCACACCACACTAAAGTACTCTCCTTAGCTCTGGTGGCTTAGATTGGCGCTGTATTTACAGCCAGTGCGCCCACGTTAAATTTAATCTTTTAGTTAGACAGAGTAACTGGTTTGAAGGCGATGGATGATGCGAAAATGCTTATCGAGTTTACTGTTTTTTAGGCCATAAGGATACACACTGCTTCAATCTTGTCGCAAGTCAGGCTTAGTTTAAGTACCGCAAAAAGACGTAGTAAGACCCCTGGTGGTGTAATTATATTATTAGTATTAGTACTACTTTGCAGAAAGGCTATCCCGGATCCAAAACGTAAGTTGACAAGCTTAAACGGCACTTCAATGTCAAGTCGTATAGAGATCATTTACCTGTTGCGTTTTTTTGGCCTGTACGTTTTATTGAATCAGCTCATACACTAGCTCGTGGTTGGGTCAACTTTACCTCTGAATAAAACTAAGGCAGAATAACTCGAAGTTATCAGAGGGTTGTGCGGACAGAACCAGCAATACACACTATTGAGTGGCAGGCGTACAATGGACTTAAGATGGCGATAGAAGGTCACAGTATAGTAAGCCACAAGTATGTCTACGTTTAATTTGTAACTTTGTACAGTAAGAGCATGTTGAAAGATAAAACAACAATGTTAAGCTAAAAATTTACAAGCGAAAACGTAATAGGGCACAAACGAAAGGAATGGCTAGTGTTTTATATTACATGACCAACACAAAACAAGGATTTAAAGTGCATTATCAATGTTAATAGTATTAAGTTTTTTCATGTTTTTTTTGTCTTGTTTTTTTTTATTTAGCTTTTTATTTTCTGATGCTCATTTTTTTTTGGTTGTAGAGCTTTTACCCATTGTTGAACATCGACAATGGATTACCCCTTTTAGCATTCATAAAAGGTGTTTGACGCTTTTTCTTACCGTCAGTGGGGGGGGGGGGGAGGGGTTTACCCTATATCCTGTTACAGACGGTATATATACCTTTGGTATACAAAAAGTGTAAAAACATAAAGAACAACGTAAAAGTTTGATTTATGTGAGAGCTAAGTAACAAAAACATTAATTTTGTTATGATAATCTAAGTTTATACTCGTACACGTCTGTATATATTTAGTAAATGTAAAACAGTAAAAAGGTCTATAATTTTTATTGAATATAATATTCCTATCAAAATATAACAAATAAACAAAATTAACTGACTTATTTGGTAAAAAACCAAGTAGATAGTGTCAAAATACACAGATATATAAAATGTGTTGTATTTAGTATTTTTAATAATTTATAAGTAATGTTTTCTAAATGTGTAAGTAAATGCATCTTTAGTATAGTTAAAAAGTCGATGATTTACGATATGCATAAAAACACAAGAAAATCAAAACCGGTACATTTTTATTCTTTTTTTTTGCATATCTCTACTTTAGATTTTAAAATAATTCTGAGTATGCATTTCTTTTCACGAAAAATAATTACTTTAAGATACAGAAAATACCAAATACACCGTATTTATTATATCTTGCATTGTTTTTCACTAGCTACTTAGTTTTTAAATAAAAAAACAGCTATATATTGTGGGTTGTTTGATATATTTTTATATGTTTATTAAAGTCAATTATAAATTTTGTTTGTTTTTATGCCTTTTATTTACCATATTTATTAAGACTTTACAGATTGTACAATTAGATTTTTTATAAAGGTATGATTAATGTATATTTTCTTGAGAAAAAGACTATACCTAGTTTGTGTATGTTTTTGTATGTTTTTTCCGTTTATTATGCTATTGGTTTACTTTCAATATTGAACTTATACAAAATATTCAAAATGTGACAATTAACGGCAAAAAATACATAATAATATAAACAAGTAAGCCATATTGTTTTTATTATAGTTTTATTCTTATTGTTGTAGTAAAATTTACTATTAGACATATTATTTCTTCTTCCCTTAACTTGAGGGAATTTTCGGTAATATACGAGAATCAGCACTTCTCCTTGATCAGATCAGATCATGATGTTCAAAAATTATAAATATTATCAACACGATTTTTATCTTAAAATGATAAAATATAAAAATTAAAAAAGTTAAAACAAAAATCTATTTTAAAATAAAAGATCAGGAAAAAAATTTTATTATTATAATTATAAAAAAAATAACACGAATACAAAAAAGAAAAATGAAAAAAAATCAAAAAAAATGACAGCAAATTAAAATAAATACAAAAACAAAAGTACAAAAATACAAAAAAAACAATGTAAAAAAATAAAAAATACAAGTAACGATAATAGTATAATTAATAAATACAAAGTAAAAATACCTTTTGAAAGCCGTTAATACAATTTAAATACGTATATGCTCAAAATCGTGCAACCGCATCATCTTCTTTATAGTATCTTCTTTTATATATAAACTTATCCGAATACCCAGGCAAACAATCATATCTTGTTGCCCTCATTTTTGTAATTGCGATTGTAGAGCGGTAAAAAAAGTCTCGATTCCTTTTTAATAGTCACATGTGCCAACGTAATAAATTACTGGAATAAAACTGTCTGATGGTTGTATGGAAACAATTATAGCCAACGGTGTTAAGCTAGAAGCATTTTATTCTGGGCAGCTCGTTTGTGTGGTTTTTTTGGCATACTAGACTTTTTAATTTAGAATCCCTTCCTTTTTTAGAATAGGGAATATCGTAGCTTAGAGACGAGTCTTTAACAGTTCGAAATATTCAACCATACTTGATATGTCAAATACCGTTCCCTCAGCAATATAATCACCTTGTTTTACCATTCTTATAGGTTTTTTTGCAATATTTGTTTTCTGATTTGGATAACTTTTTTTTTACCAAGTTTTACGTGAGATTTAATAAGGTTCCGAATACAACTTTTACGGCAAAAAAATACTTTTGTCATATAGTATGTTTCTATGCTATTAACAGCATGCTGGCTACGTGTGCAGAAATGTGTTTAGCCCTAAAATCGTCAATATTTTTAGATGAGTAGTAAGGGTAGGGTATAATTTAATAAAAAGATGTTTTTTTTATAGGGAAATGTTTTTCATGTGTGTTGCATTATACTCTGCTTCTGCACCTCCATTTATTTTCGCTTTTAGATCTTGTTTTATTGTAATTGCAAATCTGCGCCACAATACGCATGTTAATGTATTTTTTAGTATAGTTTTTTCTCTTTGCAATACTTTATTAAAGTCAATATGTTTCATTATTCCATGACAGTTTACAGACGCATTAAAAAATAAAAACAATGTTTATTTTTATGTTTTTATCGATTTAATTTTTTGTTTTGACATTTTTGATCTTTTCAGCTTTTTTTAGCATATTTTGATCATCAATATTTGTATTTTTCTATTTATTTTTTATTTATAATTTATAATTTTTAATGTTTTTTTCTAGTTTTTGCTGATTTTTATTTTTTTGGATAAAATGTTCTTAATAATTGTTTCTGATGATCATGATAATCGCATAAAGTGCTTATTTTTAGTATTAACTTGTTTTATTCGTATTTTAATTTTCCTTTTTTGTATCCAATATCTAGTGTTTTTTGTAAGTTTTTTTATTTTCTCCTTTGTTCTCCCTTCCTTGTGTATCTAAAATGTAAAGTAATAGGAAAAACATTTAATAATAGGTTAGATAAAAAAAATTCGTACAAACGTTTCATTTGTCTTTGACGTGTTTTATAAGTTTTGAAAGTTTTTATGCTCAGTTTTACATCTAACATATTTTTTTATTTACGCTAAGTTTCTAAGAAATACGCAGACAGAGTTTATGTTTGATACGACAGGCTTTGTATAATATGCCCCGCCTTCTTTTTGGTTGTAAAATAGGAATTTAATAGAGAAAAAATTTAAGAATATATTTAAATGCTTTTATAACAATAACGATTTCTACGTACATAAACCTTTTTCTAAAATTGAAAATGGCATATAATATATATATTTTATTGATTTAAGATACAGTATCTATGTACAGCTCACGAGATAAAAAATAGGTGAATTAAAATAGGGGTTAATACTACTTTCTTGCAAAAAATACACTGTGTGTGCACATAATATTGCGTTATAAATTATTTTTTCAAAAAACAGCGGTTTTGTACTATCAAACTAATATTCATTACAATAAAAAAGACGAACAGAAACCAAAGGCTCTGAAAATACATTTTTCTTTTTGGTTACTATTATATTATTACAGTTTAGCATTTTTTACTAATCAATAGTCTTTTGTATGTATTGTGGCGCGCGCAAAGCGCCGCCGCAGCCCAGCCCGCCTATAGGCAAGTAATTGAAATACGAAAAACACGAATATTTTGCGTAATATAGTAAGGTGTTATGTTTTTAGTAAAAAATAGATTATTTTGAAAAATATAAAATTTTGTTGTTTTGTATTTTTTTAAAAAAAAACCAAAATATTTATTTTGTGTTTTTTTTATCAATTATTATTGCCATTTTTTTTTTTGTTTTTTTGGTATTGTCGCTGCTTTACGTTTTGTTTTTTAAACGCCTAAGATAGCGGGCTAGGCGCAGATGTCGTGCTACGCGTGCCACAATAAAAAATAAATATTTAGAATTAAGTAATAATTGCTAAAAGTGTATACAAAAGGTTTTTTTTGTTGTGTAACTGATCATAAAGGAAAACTTTTGGAAGAGGGTCTGGAAGCTTTCGATTTTTTTGTCTTAACCATTTTAAAAGATGATGTTTTTATATTTACTAGTGTGTTTTTACACATTTATTTTTCATTAATCTCACATTCACTAATTTTATCTTTTGTATATTCTGTTAAAAGTGTCATATTTCATATGTCACTTTTATTATTATTTACCCCATTCACTTTTTTCACACGCCAATTCTGCACTTAACTTGTTTGTATACGCAAATCATAGAACTTTACATGTGCTGACGTTTGCGCTATTATATACCAATAAAGAAGCCTTATTCGTCCCCGATCTCAGCAATCTATGTTATGGGGTTGTTCGCCTGTAATACGTGGGTCCAGACCTAACGAAAACACGTATATAAATTTAAAAAAAAATGTTATTGCTATTTTTTTAACAATCAATCCAGTATTTGGCAAGTAATTAAAAAAGTCAAAAAAGACAAATCTCGTAAATTTGGTTTTTTTGTACTTACGCTACGCCAAAATAAAATTTGTATTCTATGTACACACAAATGAAGTACCAAACCCATGTTTCATATTTCTGACTAAAAAAAACTTTTAACGAAAAATATAATTTTTAATGTATATTAATTATGTTACAAACTATGACTTTTTTAAAAATTTGTTTTGCCGAATATCGTTGTATTGCCAATACTGTGTACATTTTAAGTAATCGCATATCACCGGATTAAATGAATTAGGTTTAGAAGGACTTCTAAAATCCAGGTATAATTTTTATACACTGCGGTTATATGAATAGTTTATGCTATGTTTACTAGCAAAGAACTTTTTTTTTTAAAAACGATTTTCTAGACTTTTAAATTTAGGAATGGTTTTTATTAAAAACCGCAAAAAATATGTTACAGTTGTTACGTACAAAAAATTAAGTTTAACACATCGTTTACAACTTTCAAAAGCGGCATTGTTGCACATGCTAGACATAAAATGCAATTTTGCTGCATAAAGTATTCGTTCAGTGTTTTTTTAAACAAAATATAGATGGTTTACACTAGTAATTATATATTCATGTGCATAGGTATAATAGACAGGATTAAAAATTTAAAAAAACACGTGTATAATTACTGCGAGCAGCCGGCTTAATTATGTAGAATACGTCAGGTGGAATGCTAATTTTCGTTTGAAATGATACAAATATAATTTCTCTGCGTAATCAGTTTTTTGTATGCTGACTACTTTTTTTTGCTATACATAAATTATAATGCTAAAAAATTATAAAAAGCAATTTTTTTTTAGAGCACTTGTATAAAAGCTCATTCTATGTATTTATAAGTGTTACTAAACAAAATATTTTTTATTTCTACGAAATCTATGTTTTTTTATAGTTTAAACACGCAAATGTGCATATTTATAGGAGCAACACGTAAGTAATTTTTTTTTTTTAACTATTACAAAAAAAAAGCATACACTTTTGCCTAACTCAAAAAAAAGTTTTTTTAGGGTATATTTTGTTTTTTTTTGCACAATGTAATGTTTTAAAGTTTTATAAAATAAAAAAAAAATTGTTGTTTGTATAAGATTATAATAAGGTTTTTTATACTAAAAATAATTGTTTTTATCACCTGTACTTAAGATGCAAACGACGATTTTTAACGCAACTGTGCAGTTAGTTCTTATCTTTTTTAAAATTCGTGTTGCTTAAAGTGCTTTAAAAAAAGATAAATTGCTATTATTTATTGCAATTCTACGTATTTATGTACAACGGAAACAGTAAAAAGTTCTCTTGTTATATTTTACAATTTTTTTTAGTTTATAAGTTTTATCTTCGAAGCACAAAATTTTGTAATCAGACACTAATATCTAACAAACAAAAACGTATATGATTAGTTTTTTTTTTTTTTTGTTTTCGGCAATTTCTGGGTTTCTTTTAAAACAGGTGTAGATAAATTTACGCAGTAATTAATATAAATCCCCGCATAAAAAGCAGAGAAAAAAACTATTTCACAGCCGGAAATTTGCAATTAATCTGCGAATTTTTTCAATTAAATTTTATATAATACATCTTATATTTTTTTAACTGTACCCAAATAATCTATTTTGTAACTTTAACAGGTTAAATTTGTTAAATAACTAAATTTTTCGTTGATTTAACAAATATCAATATCTAAAAATTTTTGTTTTAAATATTAAAATGTAAATCATCTAGTAAGTGTAGACTATGGAAGACACTTGTATGTTACATGGTTGTAAAGGCAAAAATCTAATGGATTAAAATTACAGCGAAGTTTTTTTTTTGTTGTAAGCATTCTAAAAAACATCTGTTTTTAAATAAGGATATTTTCTGATAACACAAAAAAAAACACGAAAGCTGACCCACGTACACTTACAAGTTAAAAAAAAAGTTTGTATGCTTTTTCTATAGATTTTTTAAATGTAATAGTATATAGCCCAAAAAAATATGTGTTTATATTAAAATGCGATTTGCCTATCAACGCAAATTTATCATGGTATATAGAAGAAGTATGATACATAGTATTTATAGCCACTTCCTCTACGTCGAGAAGCATACGCATAGTACATATAAATAAATTTGCAAATCCCTAGATTGTAATAAAAAGCTTGGGGCGTGTCTTTTTAAAAAAAAAGAAAGTTTTCGTAAGAAATTAATCTCTAAAGACAATCTTTGTTATTCTTTTTGGTATAAAATCTTTTTTTTATACAAACTCGTCTGGAACACCACAAAAAAAGCGATAAAAGTGCTATTAAAAAACAAATATCATACTATAATAGGAATCGTTTTTTATAATGGGTTGTCTTTTTTACAAAAAGAAAAGCTTCTAGTCTATAAAACAAAATTTTTTGCTGCATTGAAAACCATCTAAGAACAAGCTTAAGCAGATCTTTTTTCTTATCGATAGTTTAGAAGCATTTTAATAAATATCTGTCATTTGTCGTAGAATTTTTTTTCATTGATTGTGCATTTTGCATATAGTTAGTTTCTACGCAAAAAATATAAAATGCTGGATGATTTTTATCCACTATTTTTTTCTTAAATGCACAAAAAGTTTTTATTTCATAAATTATTCCACATTAGGCGTATGGGCGTCAGAAAGGGGGGGGGGGAGGGGGGTGGGGGCATTTGCCCCCCTCCCCCTGGAAAAGATTTTTTCGCCTGATTTAAGGGTTGAAGATTTTTTTGCCCCCCCTAGGTAGTACAAAAAAATATCTTAAAAACATTTAGAAGGTGCAAAATTTGTAAAAAAATATTCCAAATTAGGAAATAGGGGAATCATTTCGTTTAAGTGTCATTTTGATTTTTTTGACCCCCCCCCATAAAAAAAATTCTCTGCTGACGCCCATAATTAGGCGTGACCCGAGTTTTTTACAATAAAAAAAAAAAAAAAAAACAAGAAAATTGCATTAAAAAAATTTGTATTGATTTGATACATAACAATTTAATTAGTATATAGTTTATTGTTATTAAAATAACTTTTTTTAAAATCAATAAATATTTTGCATTTTATCTGTTTTTCAATAATATTTATTTACTATGTAAAAACAAATGATAAAATATGTTCTGAATTTTTTACTTTGGTAGGTTAAATTACTATAGTAACAAATTTACAAAATTAAAACAGTCTATATTTTTTTACATAGGTATTATTTTTAAGATCCCTCTATAGAAGAAAAGAATGCGTGGAATAGAGACGCTTAAAAAAAACTAATTACTCATAAACATAGTATAACCTTTACAAGTCAATTTTAAGGTTGAACAGAAAAACCAAAAAAAAAATAAAAGAGTCGTGGGATAAGTTGGCCATTGAAATAGGGAACACGTCAGGAGGAAAGTGAAAGATCAAAACAATAACCTCTTGACAAAAAAAATAAGCAACTCGATGAATCAGGGAAAATAGGTGGCGGTGCTTCACATTGTTGTTACTAGGATATCTTCTATAGAAGTTTCCCGTAGAAAGATTAAGCATGATGTAAAGTGTGTCGTAAAGACGACAAGGGAAGTCAAGCAGATGACATATAAGTTTTTCTAGAAGAGAAAAAAGATATGTAAAGAGAGAAACTGGATGCAGTTACTAGAAAAAAACCACTTGGGGGTTATATGGTTGAGCAGCAGAAAAAGACGCTTACCTGTTATATTACTGCATATAATAAAATGGAGGAAGCAAATAAAGAAGAAAGCATGTTTAACGCTAGAGGAAAAAGTCGATAAAGAAATTTTAAAGTTTTTCGAGCACTTCAATTTCTTTGGAAAAATATAAATATAATACAGCATTATTATGAGAATCTATTTTGTGTGCGTTAAGTTTTTATCAGTAATAAAAAATTGTGCAAAAACAAAGCAGAAACAAAATTTCTAACAACCTTGCGCTGATTACAGTTGTGTATTAGTGCTTTGAATCTTTGTAACTTATTTTGCGGCAACCCAAATACATTTAAGTACCACCTGCTGTCTGCCTAATTTATTAAGTTCATTTCTTGTATAAGGGTTACTTTGTGTGACGCTGTTACTTTTATTTTAGTGCATCCTATAGATGCAGCGTCACCTGCAACAAAATATTGACTTGGATTAGAATCCACGTAACCTTGCAGAGAGTATGATCGTCAATACACGTTCGCGTGGTGCATTTATCCGACACCATAGGATGCACCTAAGTGCATATGGGCATTCACCAAGCAAAAAAAAGTTGAGCTTAGTTTAGCCTTTTCTGTCGTAGAATGCGGTGTCTTGATGTTTTGATTTTATGCGTACATGCGTGCCATTCATGGCTTATATGGTTTACCGGTAGTTTACCCCAACAAAAACGTGTTATAAGAGCAGGCAGTCTATTATTATCTAATATTTTACAAGTTGCAACAGCTTCAACAAGCAAAACCGCGACATCTCGTGTATTTGCCTATGGGCAAAGGTTTTTGTAATCTAAAAAACCTGTGTTTTTTCAAAGTACTTACATGGGTTAGATATAACAGATACAAAATTGTTTTGGTATCTAAATCTTTTAGAGATTTTTGTTTGTTGTTTTAAGAAAGTCTAGAGATTATAAAAAGAAGAACGAGGATAGGAGAGTTTCATGCTGTTGTTTGGCTTTTTTGTAATCTCTTTTTTTTCGCCATATAGAGCGGCTGTCATAGTAGATGTGTCAAAGTATTAAAAAATAAAATATAGTATAAAATTTGTGTATGTAATTTGCGATTTATCTCTTGCAAGAGGGGTAAAAAATATAATTTTACAATTATTGTCCTAAAAATTATCCTATAGTAGTTTTGGTTGCCCAACGGCCAACTTTTCACTATGAGCGTTATTTATTTACTATAGAAAAAAAAATGGCACACACCTTTTGTCTAACAAAATCTCATTAAGGATCTTCAAATAGGTCACATTTTATTCTTAAAATTACATTACAATATTTAACCATAAGAATAACAATGAGAATTCATACATATAAAAAACAAAAACATAACAAATGATTGTTACAGGAATAGTATTCCGCGTTGGCTTGTTACAAGAGAAAACAAGAGAGTCTGTCAAGGAACGAGAAGAGACTGCAAAAAAAAAACAAAATCATGACCGAGAGAAGGATAATGATGGCAAACTCAGGAACAAACACAAGAAGCAAACTGCAAAAGTTTACTAAACAAATAAATTAAAAGAACAAAATACAATGAATTCAAAAATATTCTACAAACCAACAACAAAAAAAAAGAAAAAATTGTAAATATGAACAAGTAGATCAGCAACGAATTACATATAAATATTTGTGTTTAACTTTATTGCAAAAGCCGACGTAAATACCGTTCCCAACCATTTTACAACATAAATCACCTGATAAAGAAATGCATGTTTTAAATACAACATTACTATATATACAGTGGCGTACCAAGGAATTTTCCAACCAAAGGAT
>JAQFYM010003187.1:0-19621 GCA_034694785.1 Agrenia bidenticulata | reverse complement strand
AAAAAATGCTTTACAAAGTATATTTTATGGCATGGTTTGCAACCAAAAATCTTAACGCAAAATGCCAGATTTACCTGAAAAGTTTATTTTTTTTGCTTTACTTTTGTCTTTAGCTAATGTTATTTATACATGTTTATTAATCATTGAAATGAAATTTAACTAATTAAAGTCAAAAAAAAAATCCTGCAGGCATATTGGTTTATTTGAAGACTTCTTTATATTCATACTGTTGTTTTTACGCACATCAGCACCAAGTAAATTTAGATTTTTTCTTAAAACTTTTTATGTTTGCATATTGACAAAAAAAACAAAAAAAGTTTTTTTTTACATTTCAAAAACTGTGGATACCACACAAAACAACAATGAAAAGGTAAACACAGGTTTAAAGTTAAATTTAGTTTTCTAGAGTACAAAAACAGTCTTTTAGCGATTTTAAAAAAGTAACTGATAAGTCAATATAACAATCCAAGACAGAAACATAACATCGAACGGTTGTCTAAAGACACGCATAAATTGTTGTAAAGTTATTATGTTGACCTTTCAAAACAATTCTTTCTTACCAATTATGAATTTTTCAAATAATTTTTGAATAATGTTTTCTGAAGGCCATCATTTTTGTTCCCGCTTTTTTGTCTACAAATTTGATCTTAAATTGTCTTTACGTAATCTGTACTAAAACATTGGTAATATTACAAATATTGCAAATAAAATTTCAATTTAAGTGCAACCTCCTTATCTGTAAAAATCTATATTTGTGTCTTTCCGCAATGCCAAAAATACTGTAAAAGTGTGTAAAAACACAAACACAACTATCAAAGATCACGGTCTTCATATGACAAAAACTATATAAACTGGTCTTAGCAATATAATTATGAGCAACAGCTACATGCTTTAGGACTTATCTATAACCGATATCCTAACCTTTATTATTCTTTATATTTTTACAAAGTGCAAAAATTGGGCCCCTTTCATAGGCGGACCCCGAAGATAATCCCCCATCCCCCCTCTCTATCGGGCCTTGGGTGAAAAAAATTATAACAAAAAGAAGCATTTTATCATTTTGAATGTTCGTCCTTTAACAGTGAAGTTCTCAAAACTATTATGTCGCATAAGAAAATTAATATGTAAGGTGGGTATTGTAATAATAATTGCTCACTGAACTAACGTAATCATCCAGTATTGCGTTATTTTTCAAAATAACATTTACATATTGTGAATTGCAAAAAGTCGGAAAAAAAATATAAGGACCATAAACGACTTTTTGTTTTTTTTTGTTCTAGTCATGTTTTGCAAAAAATGCAATAGTAAATAAGTTATCTATTAAGGGCGATTGAAAGTTGCATATTTTTATAACTTTAATTGTAAAAAGCGTAAATATGTACAATATACAGTTAATTTTTTGAGTATTGATACTGTTAAATCACTTCTATACAAGGGTTCCGAAAATATAGCCTCGTACCATATATATTTATAGTCATATAGCCAGAATGGTAAAAATAATTTGTAATATTTTTTCCATATAATATTTGTCACCAATACAACATGTACCACCTTTTATACAAAAGAACTGTTATCAAAACTTTTTTATTTGTAAAATAGTTACGTTATATTCGTCATTATTTAATTGTTTAACAATCCTTTGTTATTTTCGTAAAATAAAAGTCTTAAAAAATCAGTGATAATAAAAAAGAAAACGAAAAATAGCAAACACAGCAATAAATATTGTGCAAAAAATACATTCTTGATTCAAAACCCACATTTTTTATTATTTATAGCATAATTGTAAAAAAATACATACATACACATTAGATGATGTTAAAGTTATAATTTTGTTAACAGAAGAGGGAATAAAAGACATTATATCGTTTAAACAGCCACATAGTTGCGAATTGTTAAGTGTCGACTCGCCAGGGCATATTAAATCGCTTTAGTTATTAATTAATTAATAATTGCTAATAATTTATCTTTTTATGTCACCCAGCAAAAGACAAATTTACAGACATAAGATGTCTGAGAAGTGCAATAAAAACGTACGAACAATTATACATGTCACAATACCCTGCACCGTGCATTTACAGTAACAATAAATATAGCTTGTACATGTACATATGCACGTTGTGGAGCAGGGGATGATAAGAAACTAGAAGTGAGCCAAATAACTCGCACTATACCAGCTGTTAATGATTGTTCATGTACATGGTCGATCGCCATAAACGCCGATATATGTAACAATGCGTGGTATTGATACACTTTGAGCCCCTACAGTAAGTTTAGAGCCACCTCTAGCTTGGGGGGAATAAAAAAATGTATTTTTCTTAAATGATCCTTTATTCTTAACTTCCCAAAAATGACACCCGAACAATTTTTTATGCTTATTCTCTCCACTGAAAAAACTCTAAACATGCTGCAAGGATTTGGAGCAATACCTGCAAAACTTGAGGCTCCGTGTAGTGATGAATGTAGTGGGGTGAGAAGGTTGAGAGAGTATGACAGAAAAGATAGTGATGAAAGGTATATGTATCGATGTGGGCGATGTTCAAATGAACACAGTTTATTAAATGATACATTTTTTTATATCAAGACAAATTGCATAAATAAACAAAAGCTTTCGTTGAAATGCATTATAAAGACTATTTATATGTATTTAGAAAAACAAAACACACCGCCAAATCATGGTGACCTGAAACCTTAAGAGCTTACCACGTTAGTCAACTGAAGTAACCACATCCGAGAATGTATTATTAATGAGAGATACAAGAGCGGGAAGCTCGGACCGCATGGAAATAAGGTTTAAGTGGATGAATCATTACTCAGAGAGAAAAGAAAGTACAACAGGTGGCGCCTGTTGTTAAGAACTTTATATTTAAAACGAAACAGGAAACTGCGGAGCGGACAAACAATCATGGAGAAAGGGTGGAGGGTCCATGGGTAATAGGTCGGGTGGTTGCAGGAACAAATCATATGAGGATGTTCTATGTTAATAAAGAACAGGAGCACCCCTTCGTAGTCAGATCAAGACACATGTGAGGCCAGATACAAGAATAATCAGTGATGGATAGAGAGCATACAAGGGACTGGTGGAATATAATTACAGTCCTGATATAGTTGTTCATGATAATAATTTTGTGGACCCTATAACAAAGGTTCACACCTAGCGTATTAAGTGTGAATGGGGCCACGCTAAGAATCTAATTATGAGTCAAAGAAAAGTGACAACAATGGCGTTACTGCAGTCTCACTTGGATGAAATTGTTACAGAAAGCTTCAAAGGGATTGTTTATTCAAAGAATGGATATAGCGCTGTAAAACCTTGCCGGTGTTATATCTCTTATTTTATTTTTAAATTTTTTCATTCCATTTATCACATTGTTCAGTTGATTTTTTATATGTATTCGCTTTATTTATTCGCCCCAAGCTAAAGGGGGCTCTGAACTTACTGTAGGGGCTCAAAGTAAAGCAATATCCAATTGTTTATGTTAGCAATGGAAGAACACTAAATGAGAGTAAATAAGTATGGTTGTTAATGTAATGGTATTCCCATAAGTGATAGTAATTGATGGGTTGTAACAGACAACATGTATTAACCACTTAAAGTGTTTATTTATCAAAAACTAAAATTGTGATCATGCTATCATGCAGGATACTATAAAATATAAACTAATTATATATTACAAACTACAGGCTTTAAAAAAATTAAAGCTATTAAAAACGCCATATGGATTTTTAATAATGCAGGCATTAACTAAAAACATCTAATACACAAACTAATGATAATTTTGTTCTTTTGTTTATAAATTTATTTCACTTAATGGCTTTGAATTTCTTTTTAAATTCTAATGACAATGCTGATGATAAAAAGTAAAAATGCCTAACAACCCTTGAAATGAAAATCTTTGCTATCGACCTGTGTATAAATATCTTTTAAGAATTGTCAGATTGTTTTTACGTTGTCATGTTTGCATACATTTAAAACTGCTAAATCTATATACTAAATATGTTAAAAATTACACTAGCATTTATACACGTTTTTATTCATATTATTACTATTATTTAAAGATTTTTATACAAAAAAACATGTGTATTTTTTCTAGGCTTATATAATTAATAATGGTTATACACTTGCCCGAATCAATAAAGTTATTTATTTTTTCAATGGCTAACCCTTGTTTCGACAGTATAATATAGTGCTAAAATGCCTTATCTCATATTTTTTTGTAAAATCTAATTTTTCAAGGATATGAAACGTGCACATGGACAAGACAAAGCCATAAAAGGTTTTTAACAAAGCATAAAAAAATATATGAAACTTGCATTTTAGTAAATTTATCGTATATAAAATCGTAAAATGAGGCCAATTATCATAGTTGCGTAATATCACTACTTTTTCATGACTAACCAAGTTGTAGGCCTTTTTGAGTACTTTTTAAAAGTATTAACACAGTAAACAAATATTTATATAAGCATCTTAATACATTGATCTGTCTTAAATCTAAGTTTTATATATATTTACTTAATTTTATATTCTTAATAACTAGTTTTTGCACTTGCCATATTTTTCCATATTTCCATAATAAGGGAAATGTAAAAAACTTTACTTGCTAATACGGACATACCATATATGGACCCCTCTGGCTCTATAAAAAATAAATATTCTTAAGAAAAAACGTATTTTTTAAGTTTTACAACTTAATGTAAAAAATAAAGGTATATTTTGTATTTTACTTACGATAAAAAAAGTGAATTCCATGAAAGATTCTTCGAAAAAATTAATACAATACATAACAGTTTTTGTACTTTAGTTTGCATAAGTCTCTTTCTGTACTTATTTACACCTTAACTATACTTAAAAACAGAAAATCTGTAGAAACTTATTGTGGATAATTAAAAATAATTTCAAATGTAAATATGACAAAAAATGTAAGCCAAAGATTATAAGTGGCCAATTCACGTATAATCTTTATTAAAAAGTCTAAAGAGACACACGCAAGAACTAATTTAAAACTTGTGTATATCCCTTCGTGTCGGCATATATACCTTAATGAATGTGGCGCGCATAGATCGACTCCCATGAATAACTACATCCATGCATAGAGCGACCCCCTGGGGCAAAAGTAAGTATTAAAAAATGTAATAAGCATTTACAAAGCTTCATAAAAAAGCTCTTTTAACATTTTTATTTTACGCAAAAATATATTTTTTTTCACTAAAATATTTTTCTCAGTAAATGGAATATATAGTTTTTTTGCCTAAAATAAAAATTTCAACTTTTTTAGATAATCTTAAGATAATTCAAATATTTATGTTTTTCAGATTTTTTTTTGGATTTTTGCTTGTCAATAAAAATATGTATATGGCCCCGGGTGGTCGCTCTATGCATGGGGTCTCTCTATGCGCGCCATAATAAATAACATATTAATTTGGAGCATTTAATCTTCTCTCTTACTGTAATCGTTAATAAATGTTTATAACGGCTAATGATATGAGTAGGCCTCTAACTTTTGATGGCGAAAACGGGGACTAAAAATATTAAAGAGCTTTTTACAAATGCAGGATTAATGAATGTAAACGAAAAGGAATAAATTATAGTATAAATAATAACATTTTATCTTTATTGTCAAAGGCTGTAATTTTGTGGGCAAAAACAAATAAAAAAGAGTGAATTTTTAATTAGCAAGAGTGGCACCCGTACCTCTATTTACCCGTACCCCGTATGCCATACCCCGTGAATACGTGTACCTGTAACCCGTGTATGCAATAATTACCCGATACGGGTTTATAGCATATACAATCATCTACGTTAATTTAAGTTTATTGCACATAAAAAATGAACATTTTATAACACAAGAAAAAAATCATGTATAAGTAAATACCGTAATATCGTTGATTAACTACATAAACGTCAATATGAATTTCTTGCTTAGAAATAACACAAGAAAATTATTTGACAATGATTTTGAGCAATCTAATAATAATATACATATGTCGAAACACAGTATAAATAACAACGAATCCAACTATAAAATCGTATTGTGCTTTTTTTCAAAGGAAAATTACTGATGTAGAATAAAAAAGAATGCAAGAACATAAGAAGTGTAAAAAATGCAACCGGTAACAATCTTGAAAAAATACAGTGATTTAATAACGTCGCGTATACTGCTATAGAATAAAAAAACAATGATTGACTCTAAAATCGCTTGTGTATATGCTTTTTTTTCAAAATAGTATTAAATATGTTTTTTAGTGACCTTCTGTGCCATAAGGCAACAGTATGTCATTTTACTTACAACCTTACACTTAAAAATGGATTTTTCTTCTAACAAAAAGTCATTGAAAAAACAGATTGTATGCAACAAATGACAAAAAAACAACTTAAAGCGCTCTATAAACCATTTATGTAGTAGTCGAAAGTCATAAAAAAGAGGTTTTTTTAGAAACAATATATGCATAAAAACAAACATAAATAAGTCGGGTATAAAAATTACTCCACCACCTTTAACGTTTATTGCCGTAAAGTATCCATTATATTAATAAAAATATTAGAGTTTATTGCGAGTCTTAAACTATTCGGATGTATGCTATGCAAAATTCAAATTCAAATAAATTATTTTTTTTCATATTTTTGTAAGAAATTTGTGCGTGAATAAACATTATTTTAATTTCTGATTATTTGGAAATGTTTTACGGATATTACTTGGATGGAAATACTACAAAAATTATCCTACAATTAATACAAACACTGTTGCTCTTGGCCAAAGGAATACTCTATGTATGGCGGCTACAATACGATCTTTACTTTGCTTTTTTTTGCAATTTACGCCATTTTAAAAATGTAAAATTTTGTTAATTTGCTTTACAAAATGTATAGCTGTTATATATAGTGTTCGAATAGTGATATCTGTATGATCAATATACAAAATGAACCAGTTTTTGTAAATCTGTAGTTTCTTAAGCTGCAAAATGTAGAAAACCTGCTTGGGACTAAATATAACCACAACGATTCAAATTAGATGACGAGAAATAATATTTTAATGGTAAGAAACGAATAGATGCTTTTTCTGATGCGGTCATGTCAGCATAATCTAGGGATTCTGATGAATAAATATAATAATATATAAATATATATGAAATCAAAATATCTTAGTTATTTATTGTTTATCCAAATATACCGAACCTATAATTTTCGTTACTTTAAGTCTGAATTGCTGTTAGGAAACAGTTTTTTACAAATAGTTACACCTCGCAAAAAGTTTTCGATATATTGTTTTTTACTACTGATGTAATATATACTTGTTATATATTATGCAAATAACCGTAGATAATTTTGCTCTTACTTTTTTTTGTGCATTGTAGCTTTATGTTGTTTATACAATGACGTCAAAAAAAGCCATTTTAAAAAAGCAGAATTTTCTTATCTATGCTTAAAAAGCTCACGATATATATTTTAGAATGTGCGACTTTATACCCGTTGCCCGTTTCCGTAACCCTCATCCACAATTCGTATTTATCACCGTTTTTTTGCCTTTGTTTAAAGGTGTAAGTCGTACGGGTACCACCCTTGATAAGCACCTTTTTCAAATACGCAAATGATTAGATTTTAATGTTATTCTAAAAAATAGGATTTAGATTTGCATTACTGTATAAGGGCTGTAACAATAAATGTCTACATATACACCTTTCGTGAAGGACTTACGGTCTAGCTTTTTTTATCAACGCAAGCAGAACTAAAATTACTCGTCAAATGTGTTGAGATCCAATAAGTTGTAAAAAAAAAGTTTAGTGCCGTTAAGATATGTATATTTTTGTTTTTCTAGTTGTCATTGCTATAGAATATTACAACCACGATGTATTAAATATACCATTGTACTTTATTTAAGGTTTTTGGCACACAAAAACCGCAATTTTTGCGACAGTATTAGACTAAATCGTTTTGAAAATATATATGCTGTAACTTTTTTATTGTATTTAAGCTACTTATAGTATTTTGTTTTGCAATATTCTTGTTTGGTTGTATTTGTGTTTACATAATTAAGTATATTAACCAAATCAACACAAACTCTTGAAATTAACATATGTATTTAAATAAGTTTTATTACACTGAACACTTTAAATAGACGCTTCGTAAATATAACTCAAAAATAGCTTCGAGTTAGCTACCATACAACCTATTTTATACGTGTTTGTAAAAATAAATAGATAAATTAACACATAATATTATCTGTTAGCCCCAAAAAAGCGCAAAAGTTCTGTATATAATGTGTTTTTTTTTATTTCTTTAAAAATTCATTTTTTTTACTGTTTAAGGCTGTTTAAGGCTTTTTATATAGTAAAATAGAGTTTTTAAAAATATCAGGTGTTTTCTGTTATTTTAATATGCATACAGATTGCTTAATTTGTTTTGCTTCTGTTACCTTATGGCTAATAAGAGCATTTTAATAGTTCATTTATGAATTTATTTTATTGGTGGTTAAAAATATATAATATGAATCGTTTTTGTTCTAAATAGTCAGACCTTTATAAAACACATACAATGTGCAACAAAAACTTCTTTTTTGCATTATTAATTTTTTTGAATATATCTAGAAAATGTATGATACTGTATTATCGATTCTCAACATGTTACATGTGACGCGTGTATTTATTAGCCGACAGTGTCTAAAAAACGCCATTTTGCAACCTAAAAGACACACGTAGATAAAGTACGACATTACAAGCCTATGTTTTTTGTCATGTTTGTAATTGAAAGGGAAGATTTTTTTACATCTTTTACAATTTTATACGAATCTAAAAAGTAAAATCCCATTGGCTTAATAAACAAGTTCACAATTAACTTTATATCTGTAAGGAAGAAATGGGAATACATTATGTTTAAGGCAAAAATACACAAATTACATTCTCTTTAAGTATTTTTGCTGTCTTAATATCGCAAAATTAACACAAAATTAAAAATGCCAATTATACTACATTATTTAAAAAGAATCAACTACTCGTTAGATTAACAAATATTGATTTTACTCATTGTAACAAAAACAGTAATCAATATATTAAAACATCTCTACTCGATACAATTGAACTTGATAATTAAACTTCTTCGAAAATTTCTGAACCATGAACATGAATCATTGGTAACTTTTACACTGAAAACAGATATGGTAATAATTTTCTGATTGCAGTAACTGACATGGCAGCATATAAGTTATCTCTTGGTAAGCTAAGAAAAAGTAAGTTTTTTACCTGACACACATAAGCTGCTTTTGTCATGGTTTACAAAATCTTTGTAGTACAATTGGTGATATTATTTGCTTATAAAGAAATTTGCAAAATTTTTAAGAAAGAGATGTGGAGAAATCAAAAAGATACTTTTTAGGACAAAAAAAAGCTTGAACCTTTCTATAAGTCAGTATAAACACGATATACTACCCATTTGAAAATTGTGAAATATATATATCTGACAACTATTATTTTATTACGTAACTAATTAATATAAAATCAAAAAAAAAAAAACTAGAAGAATATATGTACGCTATAACAATCACCACAATTTTACACAATAATTAAATTAAATAGATTTTTTTTTTTCATAAAAAAGATATTAATATTGGAATCTGATGACTTAAAAGAAATCAAGAAGTGGGTATAGTAAATATAGTAATAGAAAAATTGCAAAAAAAAATTAAAAAACAGGTATAAAGTATTATAACAACACATCCGGACGTATCTTGCATAAACAGTGTATCATCATAATTGTAAAATGGATGACACCTTATTACAATATGCGCCACTTCCAAGTGTATTGGCGGAGAGAGCTCTAACAGTGCAAAGCATAATAGTTGCTATGATCAAGGTATCAATGAGTTGTAATAAGATGAATATACTATGTGCTTTTATATAATAAAAAAGAATTAAATAAACACAAAACGTGTTTTTACTCTCAATATTAACAAAAATATTGGGTAAACTTTGCTTCTAGGAACGACGACAAAAAACGCAAAAAGAATCCGTTTACACCTTTTTTCATCGTATGTAAATAATTGTATTACTACAGGTTGCTGGGCTTGCATTTTATTTATGCTTTTACGTGTTGACTCCTTTTTATAGCAAAGCACATTTTATATGCGTTTTTACAACTAAAAGCAATTCTTACTTTTGGATGGTATTTGTTACTTTTTTTAACACAACAAACGTTTTTTCATGATTTGGCAGTATTTTTGAAAGTCATGCTTGTAAAGCTGAAAGCATATCAGCTGTTTTGCAATTTCATTCTTCACGTGTATTTTTATATTTTAAACCTGTCAATTTAAAACAAATTAAACCTTTATACTTAGCCAGCGCAAAAGACTCCTCGGGGTTCGAAACATTTTGTAAGTTGCGGTTAGCGCAGAGACAGAATGCGATTACTCCTAAGCTTCTTCTTGTTGGAAAGTTACAGTTGTGCTTTTGTCATACTATTCAACCAGGCGCAGATCATCAAATCAAAAATAGGGCAGGGTCAAAACTATTTTGCTTGCTCACAAACACAACTGCCTAAGGTTAGAGAACAATATAAAAAGTGCATTTTAAGTAAAATTTATCTTCTATTACAGAAAATATACCTTTGATGCTGTTTAAGACGCATTTTTGACAACTACTCAATAAATGCCCTTTTGTAGTGTGGGTCCGGGGGCAAAACACCTTTTGCCCGGCGCCCGCATGATCCGCCACTGTATTCAACTAAAGTATACACACTGCAAAATACAAAATGGTCAATTTTGTGCAGACTACGTCTTTAAAGTCCGATCGTCTACAATTGTGTACTTGATATCCTTAAAAAAATTTTGTACAAATAAAACACTACCTTTTAAAAAGCATGTGACCTTTAATTCATTATGCAATGCGGTTTTCCTGTTGTTTAATATAACGCCAAATCTTTGTTTCGTTGTAAAATACCTGTAGTGTTTTCCGTTTTAGAAAATTTATGTAGTCTAAAAAACCTTGCAAGCCTGAACAACAAAACCAAAATCTTTAATGTTTCATGTTACATCTAGCTTTTTTTAGCCAGTTAAAGTCAAAAAACTTGCAGTTTTCTTTTTAGGCCTCTTAAAAAATCTTTAATAAATGTAAGACTATAATATTTTCGCACCCTACAAACTAACAATAGGCAATTTTGCAGCAATTATGATTGATTCGACTATATTTGCGTTATATTCTTTATGTTTTGGCCTATAAAACGCGTCGAAAAGAAATTTTTTGCAAAATATTATAACATTTATAAAAAAAAATGTTTTGTTATAAATTTATCTGCCAGGGCTATTTTTAGTATTATAAATGCTTATAATCTGACGCAAAATTTGTTTTTCTGTTGTTTTCTAACATGCAAGCTTACTCTTAGCGCTGTTTAACAAGTACGAAAAAAAATTGTCGAATGGAAATGTGAAATGCTACTTTTAAATGTTTTTCGTACTATTTAAGGATTATTTTATAGTATTAAAAAGTATAAATGCGCGTGTATATACCTTACAACACAAAAAATCCCTACAGATTCTGTACCAAAAAGATCATACGCCAGCATTTTAGTACATGTTATTAAATGTCGCGCGCCATCTTAGTGACATGTGCCAGTTCCACGACAGACTTACGAAAACAGCTTATGTACAAATAAAAGGTACAAAATAATTGATAAATATAAAGTAAATAAAACAATAGCAGTTTTTCCGGTACAACAAATTTTCAAGTTTTAAGTTTTTCTTATATTTGCAAATTTTTCCACGAAAAAAAATTACATTACTAAATTTGCACGTTCATTTATAAATACTTACTGCATCTTTATTTTCGGCAATACCATTTGTTTTCCTTTCAAAATTGTTATTTCCAGGTCTGTTACCAAAAAATCACATGTCAAAAAAATGGCGCGCGACAATCAAATTCATGTCTTTGACAAAAACCTTTTTTGTCAGTACTTTTGTAGTTTACTTAGTAGCAAAAAATATGAAAATAACAACCAAAAGTTTCTCAAGTACAGATACTTGTGTTTTTAAAATATTTTTACGCTAATTTTCGAACCTAAATGTAACATGATCTGTAATAGAAACATGCCAAAATCGACAATTATGTTTTTTTGACATTTAAGTCGGCGCCAGACCCAAACCAGAAATTCGTACGTCAGATTTGTTATCCCGTATAGGGTAAATTACTGAATTTGCGTAATTTAAACTGTAAATATTTACTGTTAGAAGTTTTAATAATAAATACACAAAATGCTAGTCGTTGCACTTTGTCAACAGAAATGTAAAGAATTATACATGATAAAAGTCTGCTTGAACTAATAAGCTCTATTCCTTAGACACTGTCTACAAAAAAAAGAATATACAGATTACCAAAAAACAAATTCATTGTATTTTTAAATTCGTAAGAATCCAACGTTTTTTTTTCTGTGCTCATTTTTTTCTTGTGCGTTTTTCACAGTGTATATATATATGAAGTAAAATAAACTATTCTAAAAATGTCAAACATGATTCTCGTTGAAAAACCAGTAGTATTGCCAAACAAAAAACTTGCGTTAGTCGTAACTCTTATCTTAAGATATTAACAAATTTAGAAATATGTGTATACATATTGCACTTAGTCGTCAAAACACAAAAATTATTTGTATTGTTATTATAGTATCTTTACAAATGCAATTTGTGTCACATGCGTCATTAGTCTCCTAAAACTTTTTTTTTGTCTCACATACTAAATTCTAGAAAGATGCGATATCGATGTTAAACATACAAGAATGAGTGAGAAAACATGTGAATTACAGTATTTGGTAAGATGGTAAATGTTTAACACATAGATATTGTAAAGAGGTAGGGTTTTTTATATTCATGAAAAATATGACATTTAATACACTGTTAAATACCTTCTTCAGTAGTTATTGTAATAAAAACTTACCATTTATTCGTATTTTTCATTTTTTGCATAAAGTGTAAAATTCTTGCTTGATGTTGTTTTTTATTGCTAGTCTTACTGTCTCACGCGCGGTTTGTGCATTTTTTTTACAAAGCATTGCGACAAATGCGTTAACTCTAGATGTTGATTACCAAGTACAAACGTGACATTATTGAGTTGAATCACAAAAAGTATACTTTTAAAATAGTTGCCACACAATGTACTTGTAACATTGGTTAATCTGTCTGCATTCAATACTAATATTTACTGGTTATTACAAGGTTTTACAGAATTCCTTTCATCGCAACATGCTATACAAAAAGCCCAGGCATTGGTGTATGTGTGGCTACTAACTGCTAATGCCTCATCTAATTTCGTTTCATTTTTTAAACTTCTTAATTATTTTCTTACCAATAGTTTATAGGTTTTATGCTTGCGACTTCTACGCATGTCCATAGTAAATAACCACTTAAAGAAGCTGTAATTTTTTTTATATCTGTGCCAATATTGTTTTTTTTTTTTTATGTCTATGTGTATCCACTATGCCTTTGATATTACATATTTAGATTATCATATAGCATAGGCGTAGCCAGAAATTTTCGAGCCAGGGGGTAGTTAATGTTTTTCAAACAAAATTAGGCTTTAAAACCACATTTTTAAGCGTTTCAAACATTAAAAACTTTTTTTGAAAAAAATTAATTTAAAATTTTTTTATTTCGATTCTTAAAATCAAAATAAAAAAACTCTGCACAAAAAAAGACCCCTTTTAAATTCAGGCGTAAAAAAGTTTTTGAAGGGGGGGTACACCCCCTCTACCCCCCTGGCTACGCTACTTTCATAAGAAATATCGGTTAGTGCAAGAATATATTAAATACTGTACCACGTTGCGATTTCAATCTATAAGAACAAAACATGTATGCTTTATACAAAGGTTGTAAAAAAAACTTTATCCATCAAAAGTGACTGAAGTACTATTGTATGAATTAAAAGGTAAAATCAAGTACAGTAATACAAACTAAACAAAAACAGATTTAATATATATCATCTAGCTTTATACTGCTTTCATATATAGAAAAAAAAGTAAAAAACTGCAATATATATTTTTGTGGCTTATCTACGGGCTGGATGACGAAAAAAAGGAAGAAATATAACTTCACTTCCAAGTATTTCTAAATACGTAAGTGGTCTCACTAGGCTTTTGATTTGGAGCAAAAATTCTGTTGTACTTTGTTTTAGATTTTTATTCAAATGGACAAGTCAAAATTTGAATCTTTGGTTTTATACGAATCTGGAACAGATCCAAGTAGTTTTTCTAATATTTCTTTTTACAAAACAAAAAAAATCCGTAATATTTCAAAGTCTTTCTTGCTTGTAAGATTTGCATTTTTAGGTATATTTACAACTGCAGAATAGAAGTTGTTTAATTTTAGATAAGTTTCTATATAAAAATACTGGCATGAGACTTTATAAAAAGTTTTACATGAAGTAAAAAAGTGTAAAAATACAACGAGTAAAGAGCCCATCCATTCTCTGCAAATACTGTAGAAACAATAAATCAAAAGTAGTAACTACCCAATAAATAAAAAACTTGCATTTTAGTCTATGTTTAGTTCGTTAAATAAGTATAAAATTATGACAAACCCTTAACTTGCTTATTATGAGTAATATAAAACAACGAGAAAAATATAGACCATGGGTAGTATAGGACGGCATATATACAGCTTTAGTGAACATTATACTTGTTTAGCCGTCGATCCCCAAGTAAAAATATTGTTTAATGGTTTATTTTTACTAAAAATTTTATGAAAAAAGCCATACAAAACTTTTTTTGCTGTAATGTATGCTGAAAAATAACAAAATTGTATTCTGTTTGTGGCTGCAATAAAAAAAAAAATATCCGCATAAAAAAAATCGATAAACTTTTATAAGGCGTGTTTCCATTTGTGATATATCAATAAATTATTACCATATTTTTGGTTTTAATTATGGAATATTTTTTTTTTAGAAAAAAATTGCTGTATATAGTATATTTTGTACGATCTCTTTATTCATGTCACATTTTTTTCCAAAAATACGAATATCGGTCTTTTCAATTTGATATATCAAAAAAAATCGAAAAAAGTGCAAAAGAGTGATTCCATTTGTAATATATCATATTTTCAATTTACTATATCAAATTTTTAGATATAAAAATTATTATATCAATTTTTTTATTAAAAAAAAATTGAAAAATGCAAAGATTTGACTAATAGGATAAAAAAATTAAAAAAAAAACATTTTGTTTTTGTTTTCGATATATCAAAAACCCCAAAAAAGATATATATAAATTTGATATGTCAATTTTGTATAATTTGATATATCAAAAATGTAAACACGCCTATGATCTACTTTAGCTGCTCATTTTACAAGAAAAAGCACGATCTGACGTTACTATGATCTTGAATCAGCCACGTTGTATAAATAAATTGCTGAAGATACCGGACTCACGTAATGCTAAAATAGTTAAAGAACTCGTTCTAACACTCTTTTTAACATATTTTCAAAACTAACTGCTTGTACAGTATTTACAATTTTTTTAAAATGACGTGGTTATTGTTTAATAAAACGGCCACGTTTTATTTCTTACAATATTGAATTAATAGTTTTTATATTTAACTGTTTTTTAATACAAGAATCTACAAAAGATAAACTCAGTAGCGTACCCAGAAGGGGGCAGGGATGGCCCGCCCTCCCCCCTGGAAAAAAAAGTTGCGCTGTAATTTATGGGGGGGGGGTCTTTTTTTATGCAGAGATTTTTTTTTTAAAAAAATCTGAAATAAAAAAATAAAAAAATAGAAATTTTCCAAAAAAAAATATAGATTTTTCACGTCATAAATCGTGTTTTTAACCCGTATTTTTTCGAAAAATACTGACTGGCCCTGGGCTGAAAAAAATTCCAGGGTGCGCCACTGGATAAACTCCAACGTGCTAGATATCTGTTTATAGTACTTGAATTTGGGTTTTTAACATATAAAAGCATTCAGTAATGTTGCATTATATTTTAAGTTTTTTAAATACATTCCTACTAAAATATATAATAAAATTACAAAAACTGGTTAATATCGTTTTTTTTTTACAATTTTATACTATACAGGATATCTGTGTTGTTACGAAAGATGCTTATGCAACCAAAAATGAAAAATACTAAAAAAAACTGTAAAAGTAACGCAAAAAGAAAAGCATATATAGTTTGTGACAAAACTTTGGTGAAGTTTTTATTTTGCATACCTGCGCAACATGACCCGATTGCTCGAAGACTGGTACTGCGCTTGCAAAATTATAAATAACATATTGAATATTAGTATGAGGGTGTAAAAAAAAATAAGGCGTTAAAGCCCGCGAACGCATTTTCTTAACAAATACTATAAGACGACAATACAAAAAAATAAGCAGACATGCTGTCTAGTCGTAAATTTTTTTTTATAAGACATATTAGTCCGAAGTAGATTCGACTTGCATTTTTATGCTAATACTTAATCATAGCCAAGCTTTACTATATAAAAAGCACAGTATAGTAAAGGTAAAAATATATCATACATTTTTTAAAATAATTGGCATATTATGTCATTTTTATTTGCCATTTTTTATTTGTTTTTGACTTTTTTTTTATTCCGGAAACTTGACCGCCGTTTGTACGTATGTAAGCATGTAAAAATTATGTAAGCTTTAAACAGAGGCGTTTACAGTATATATATAGTAAAAAAATACTGTTTTTACAAATAAAGTATCAAAACCATTTTTTACACTTTTTGTTTTTTACCTAGCACTTATGGCGACACCAACGGCAAAAAAAAAGAACGTAAGATTGTTTATATCAAATAATTGTTTGCACTGATTGCAAGGTTATCGTTTTTTTTTTGTTTTTAATAATATAATGCGAATTAAGATATTATTTGCAAATTGACAGAAGTTGAGAAAAAAAAGGTGATAAAAAAGTGCAAATTGCAGCGTCAGTTTTTTGCATACCAACTATTCACATTGGCGGTATGTATGTCGTCTGTTCAGGACCCCTCACCCAAAAAAAATCAAGTTCTTATACCTGTGATGCCCCTTTATAATTGCTAAAAAACAAAAATTGACGGTTATTTTTTGTGCTTTTGGTGTATGTTTCTGCATAAACTAGGAAGACTGATTTACCCATGGGTGTTTTTTTTATACCCGCAGGATACTTTTTAAAAAATTGTACTGTAAAAGGATTATGGGTAGAAATAACTCTTGTTTTATACCAAACCCCTACTCATAGATTTTTTTGATTCATAATTTTGTAGTTTATTTGTAATTATTTCCATAATGAAAAGATCATTTTGGTTGCAAAGAAATTAACTGAAACGAAGTGAAGACATAAAACAGAGTTATTTACGAGTATAATCTATGCATGTCAAAGACCAATGTCTTTATTTAATAGAGCACCGTAGCAGTAACTTATAGTGTAAGCAGATTCAAATCGCAGTGACGACGATGGATATATTAAATACATGATCTGTAATTGTTTTGATCCATAAGTATAGTTTTTGGGCAAACACCTTTTTAATAAAAACCAATGGGCTTTCCCGCTACATATACAACACACCTGGTGATTATTTAAAATACAAACCAACATAAAAAAAAACACTTAAACCATCTTGTTGCCACTTTCTATCTTTTTTTGCGGATGCATGTTTTGTATGTCTAGAAAATTTTATGTACCTTTCTTGCGCTGCATTTTTAACATACGTGTTTTTCAAATTTAAATTTTTATTTCCTTATATCTTCTACAATTATTTTTTATAAAATTAATTGCGCTAATTGCTCTTTTAGGTAAAGCAAAAAATTAATTATTAAAAAAATGACGCCTATAAAAAATTAGTTATACAATAATTATATGTTTTTAGCTCGTTCTACGAAGATTACTTTTATTTTACATCATCTAGCTATACGACATTATTATATACTATTCTAGAAGTATAAATACTACGCTTTCTGTTACATATACATTAACATTACAAAGTACTCTCTTTTTTTGCTGATTCCAGCTGTTTTTTTTGTAACAGATATTTATAAAAAGTAAAAACTTCTATTTATAATAATCCTACACATATTCACGTCTGTAAACAGAATGTACATACGTTTATTTTCTGATGTATGTAGCAGTTCTAAATGACAATTTAAATACATAAACATATTATTATTATTTTTTTGTAATTTTTTCTTTTTATTGTCTATATTTTAATGCAACAAATATATATGGTTATTTTATACCAGTCAAAAACTAAGAACACATTGTAATAACAAAAAACCGTGAGCTAGCCTCAACATATAACACCTAACATTGTACATTTAACATACAACATTTAATAGAAATTATTTAACATTTATTATTTAACATTTAACATGGAACATTTAAAAGTTAACATTCAACTGTAGAAATCTAATAGTATACATATAACATTGTACATTTAACATTTTTGGCATATTACATTTAACATCTAAACATTTAACATTTAACATGTAAAATTTAACATAGCACACTTAACATTTGACATTTAAAATAAAATTTTTACCGTAAACATCAAAAAGTGAATACCCTAGAGTAAGCAAGTTGCCCAAAAAGTCAACAAAAATACCATGATAATAAAAAAAATTCACAACAGATATACTTACTCGGAACAGACTAACATTCGCCGATGTATTATATGTTAAGATACTTATATAATAATAAGTATTTTTTATTTTAGCATCACATTTATTTTCAGTTTCTATCTAGTAGAAAACATGCAGAATCTTTTTTTAAAATGTGTAAAATACAATAACAACTAAAATGTTACTTAGTTTTGCTAACGGGTGTTTTTTTTTTCCTATTTAAATTCTTTAAAGGTTGTGAAAAATACAAGTTATTCAAAAATGTTAAGGCAAACATTAATTTTTTTGTTAAAAGTTTTGTTATTTGCATGTATACAAAAAAATTACACATGTCTCGTAACATATCAAATGTAAATATATTTTAGATTGGTGTTACCAAATTTGCTTACCCTATGGAGTTTACGGTGTCATTTAGCATTTAACATACAACAGCAAACATTACACATTTTTTATGAAAACAATACATAATACATTATACATTCAACATTTTATATTTTACGTTTAATATTTTACATTTAAAATTTAGCATTTAAAATTTAACAGTGTACAAATAGATTTAACATTTAACATATAACATATAACATATAACATTTAACATTTAACATTTAACATTTAACATTTAACATTTAACATTTAACATTTAACATTTAACATTTAACATTTGTCATTTAACATTTATCATTTAACATTTAACATTTAACATTTAACATTTAACATTTAACATTTAACATTTAACATTTAACATTTAACATTTAACATTTGTCATTTAACATTTATCATTTATCATTTAACATTTAACATTTAACATTTAACATTTAACATTTAACATTTAACATTTAACATTTATCATTTATCATTAAACGTTTAACATTTAACATTTAACATTTTACATTTAACATTATACATTTAACATTTAACATTTACATTAAACATTGAACAGTGAACATTTAACATTTCACATAGAACTTTAACATAGAACATTTAACATGCGCATTATACATTTAACTTTTTTTTTGGTTAACATGTAACATATAACAGTTTCAATTTAACATTTAACATT
>JAQFYM010003186.1:0-19623 GCA_034694785.1 Agrenia bidenticulata | reverse complement strand
GGGTGTACCTCCCCGTCAGATTTTTTATGCCTGAATTTAAGGGGGGGGGGGGAAGGGTTGGGGGGTACTTTTTTGTGCAGAGATTTTTTTCAATTTAAGAATCAAAAAAAACAAATTAAAAATACAATTTTTTTCAAAAAAAAATAAAGAAGTATAAAAAATCAAAAAACAAGGTTTTAAAGGCTCACTGTTTCAAAAAAAACACAATTTACGACCTTGGCTTATTTTTCCTGGGTACGCTACAGCTATACCGTCTTAAAGGGGCGCTGTTTGATATACAAAAATATATTGCAACGTGTTTAACACATTTATTAATCAAAATGGCGTTTTGTAATCTATAGATATTATAGCCGAACGCACTTTCTTGTATGTTTTATAGATTTAAAATCGATATATTAAGACAGCCCATAAAGAATTAAATTATTTTCTTGTTTTTTAAAGAAAACGAAAAATCCTACAAGAAGCCCAAAATTTTACGTAAAATTTATGTTCATGTCTAGAATAATGTTATGGTTGAAGTATTGATACTTTATGCCTTTCTTCGAATTCAGGCAGGGATTTTGAGTGCGATACACACATAAATGTTTTTTATTAGAGTGATAGAAAACAAGATTAGCTATAAATGTTACTTTAATACAGTCTAGAATTTCTAGGCATATTCTTATAGCCATTAAAGCAATGAATATAATTATAAAAAACAAGATAAGAACATTAAGTGCAAGAAACTAGCAGTTAATCACTTTTACTAACTTAAAATTTATCGGAAAAGATATCGTTCACCTTTTTGGTTAGAATACGGAACAAATTTGTCGCCTTATTGCACGTTAAAGGGGCAATAATATTCAACTGTTTTTAGCGAAGAAGGCCACATGTCACTTTAAAATGTTTTTTTTTTCTTTTTTTGTTTTATGTTAAAAATAATGAAAATATTGTCCATATGCAAATTGATATTATATGCAGTTACAAAATGAATACGCCTTTTTTATGTATATAAATACAGAAAGGTAGCGCATACTACAAAGCTGACTCTTTTTTGTCTTATATCAACTAGATTCCTTTGTATATTTCTAAATCTCTTTCTTTTTTTTTGATATCAATTTCTGTTTTCTGCTCATATTAATTCAGGCATAAAAAATATTTTCTTTTTCGTAAAGTATACATAAATGTAAATCAATCATCATAAAACAGTTGTTTTAGTCACAAGTAACAATAAAAAAGCAGTAAATACTTTTGTTTTATTTTTTTTTTGTACTGGCTAATTTTATTCTGGGCTTTAGATACATGCCTTCTTGACCATCACCCCCTAGATATAGCATTTTGTTTTCTACGCTTTAAAAAAAAAGGTAAGTATTTTTTTCTGCGTAAAAAAAGTTTATAAAAAAACCCGGGACCACCTTTGCCTTTGGGAGGCCCTGTTTATAAAAAAAAAATGATGTGATTTTTGCCAATTGTGACTGATGTTTACTTAATGAAGCAATAAGTAGCCTGTCCAAAAAAATTGTAAGCAATTAAATAATAGAAAATGTTCACATTTAAAATTTTATGACCTTTTTAAAGGGTTAAGAAAAAAAAAATGTATATATGAACGGGTGAAAATTAGAGAAGGTGATTATAAATTACAAAAAAAGGATTTTATAAATACTTTGACTGAAATCATTTTTTTATTTAAACACGAATTATCTAGTAATTGGCATTTTCTGCATTGTCTTAGTGTATTCGAGCGAGACTAGAGTTTTACGCATATACTATGAGGGCTGGATAAAAAATGTTTTTGCTTGTATAGTTGTTTTTTTACCCAAGCAAGAATGCAAAATAAACAGTCATTTTACCTCTTTGCATCATACTTTAAAACTATTTTTGGGAACTTCTTCTTGTCCCTATCAAAATGCATTTACGCTAAGATCTCTTTTTTGGTGCTATGTTATATCTTTTGTAAATACAGATAAATTGTAGTCTTATATTTTTACATGGTCCTGATTTCTTAGAGAGGTATACAATTAAAATGCATTTTACACATTGGCGTAGTTTTGCGGGTTTTTTTTGTTTGTAATACTTGCTTTTCGGAGGTGTTGTTGACCAAAATAATTTATTTTTTATAAAAAGGTGTATTATAAAAAAAGATTTCATCTAGGCCACAAAAACGTCAAATCTTAATTTTGTATTGCCCAGATAAGCAGGTCTATACTTACATAGTAGAAACCGTAAGCCGTTTTTTTTCTGGTGCAGTTTTTATATTTTCAACGAATTAAATAAAATATGCAGAATAAATTTGAAATCTGTATTTTTTTCTTACGCGATTGTTTATTTGTGTACCAATATTATAAAACAGCAATAAAAAAAGTTTTCTGGCGTATATTTTATTTATTTGTTAAAGTTAAAAACACTTATAGTTTTTATAAATTAAAAAATATAACGCGCAATATAGGTAGACAGCGAACATTTGGGCTTTTCTTTTGACAAGCAACTTTATTGTAGGGGACTAGGCATAGCATTTAACGTAATATTTGTCTTTACAAAACAAATTTGTACAAAATCGCAATGCGAACTTTTTTAATGTACCGATGAAACTTTATACTTAAAAGTTTCGTGTAAACTTTGTATTGCAAATTTTGTATTGGCAAAGCAAACCACGCATGTAAAAATACCAGAATAAAATAGAACAATTTTGCACTATAAGATTATGCATTAAGTATCTTTATACAGTATTTTAAAGTATAACTTTTGTGTTGCAAACATCTCTATCACTAGTTTTTGACCCGATATTAAAAAAAAACCATTATATGCTTAAAAACGCTTATAAATAAAATTTGAGGCGCACACGCACAAAAACCCGGCGATTTACGTCGTTTGCACTATTCAAAGTCGATTTAAAACACTTTTTTTGTTTTTGCATTCCGGCAGATTTTTAAGGATATAGCAACAGGCAAAAATAAAAATTAAATAGGTGTAGCTTTTGTTTTTTCTACTCGGTAAAAAGGTTTAGTTTTGTTATATTTAAGCACGTTTACAGGTAAAATAACTATAGTAAAAACAGAATACACTTTTATATTTTAAAAATTCTTGACACTTAAAAGGAACCGAAAAATGAAAATACTTTATAAAAATTTTTACCCATGGATACGGTTATACGTATAAATTTTATCGCGGATAAAATTTCTCCTTATGCAAATTTAATTACATTTTTTGTCCTATAGCAAAAATCCTTCTATATTCAAAAATTATTCCTTATAATTTGGGGATACATAATTTACTATAGTAAAAAATTACGCCTTATTCATTTAGCTACTTAAGAAAAGTTTTATAAAAAGTACATTTTATATAAAAATTGAATTTTAACAATGCCATATGTAAAAAACTCACGGCTTCTAACCCGTTATGCATTTGAAACAAATAATGTATATTTTAAGAGTAGTTTTGTATAGATATTGCAACAAACACGAGTTTTTTTGTATTTAAAATTCTTAATAGAGTCTTAAAAACGACAATTTAAAAATTTTATACGGAGATATTCTATCATGTAAATACAACTATTACAGACAAAAAAAAACACAACTGTAATTACTTTTCATTGTTTTCATAGTTTGCTTTCTGTAAAAGGTCTAATAAAAAATTCAATCTTTATGTACGACCTGCTTGCACGTAAGCCTAAATTTTTACGTAGCTGTTCTTAGATTATAGTATAAGCATGCGATATAATTACTTTTTTTTGTAGTTTTACACACAAAAAGATTTTATCAGTACTGTGTTTTTTTTTCAGGTTAGTAAACTTTTATTTTTGCTGTAATTAAGTAAATATATAATTTGGATGATACAGAGGAGTATTTAGAAAAAAAAAACATAAAATGAGAAAAAAAAATGTAATGTAATATTCGTGTATTAAAAAAATACCTGTTTTTTTTTAATTTTACCTTCTTACAAAATTGGCTCACTAAAAAATCTAGCAAAAAAGTTATAAAAATTTCGGGTAAATTTATAAACGGGATCGTGCATCTAAACTTAAAAAAGAATTCTTGTTTAAAAAAAACATTTTTAATTTAACTTGCGCAAACATAAAGTTTACTTTTTTTTTTTTTTCTAGAAAAACTTAAAGCGTGTTTTTTTTGCATAATTTTTTTTATAGCTCTTGATGTCTTTAAAAGCACTCGATTTTAATTTATAGTCAAAAAACACGTTTTTTTATAACACCGTTATGACTAATTTTTTACTAAGAAATTATTTACATGTCATAAAAAAATTGATTGTTTTTTTTATACTGTTTTTGTTCAATAATATTTTTTTTATTAAAAAATATGCGCCCTTAATTGAAATTAAGTCAATTTACAAGATATTATAGCCGAGGGCCTCTAAAGTCAAAAAAAAAAAAAATCCCGCGAATCTGTCCCTGCAGCCAATTACCACAAAACCACACTCTGTGTTATAATTTGAAACTCACTATAAAAAATTATATCTTTGATGGTTTAAACAATTGAATAATATCGGCAGTTTTTTATTTATTAAGCAAAAAGAAAAAAAGAAAAACATTATATCGCAAACACCAGATAAAATCGTGTGTATTTAAACAATAACATAAAAATGTAGACAGTGATCGATTATATGGGGGCTTGGGATGGGGGGCTGGGCCCCCCTGGTATTCTTAGAAAAAGTTTTTATGTCATAAAAAACTATCTTTAAAACGCATTGAATGTATCAGAGCCCCCCCCCAAAAAAGATTTTACGATGTTCATCATTGTGTACACCGTTTCCGGGTAGCAAATTTACCCTCTATGTACTTTTATCCTTTCGTGGTACTTTTACCTAAGGGATTCAAATAGACGCAAATAGAAATAACCGGCTTGTTATTTATTATATCGTGATGAAAACCGAATAACCGTTTTAATGGAAATTTAAAAAGAATTTGATATACGTTCGTTTTGTATTTATTTCAGCATTTCTGTATAGTTTCATAAATTCAGGACTAACTTTTTTTTAAAAAAAAATAGGATTCTAAATAAATAGGGGGAAAAGTAATACCATACGCTTTTTTTTGCCTTTAGTATTTCGCAGCGAGATTTTGTGGTAACGCAGGATATTTTTCAAAAAAAAAATTGAACTGATTGCGAAAAAATACACGCGTTTATAAAAAAAAATATATTAACTTTTTTTATTTAAAAACAAACTAGTAACCTTTTAGCTCAAAAATTTAAAATTCTTTATTTTAACAAAATTTTCTATATTAAAGTATTTAACTAGCTACAAAATACTATGTACTGGCGAATTTGACAGTCATCTCATTGTTTACTAATAAAAAAACGCAAAAGATAGTGTTTTTTTATGTTCAAAACATTTCTTTAATTTTATTAAATGTATTTAACTTGCATTCTAAATTTGTACCGCTATTGTAGACAATAAAACAAGTGTTTTATTCATGCATATGCTGGCATTTTAGAGCAACGGTAAAATAATTTGTTTACTTGTTTAAACTATTCTTGGCCGTATATTTTTGTAGAATCTACGTCAAAAATCTGGTATAAGAAAATATAAGCAAAATCTACTAACTATAAAAAAATTATTTCAAAAGAGAATACTTCTTATTATCTAAAATAAAGCCGATTATTTCGCAAATAAAGTCGGTTTTTTTATTTTATAATTTTACGCCGAGCAATCGGATAATCGATTATTCGACATTCGGGTAGGATCCCCTACTTTTACCCCAGGCCACAAAAAAATCATTATAGAAAATGAAATGTCAAATATTTATTTGTTATTTTGCATATTTTTTGAAAATATTCATATCTTTCTTATCATTTTTGATTGATTCAAAACATATAAATGCATATTTTTTGAATTTTTTGTAAAACCGATTAGATAAAAATTATTAACTTTGTTTTATGTAGTTATTAGTAGTGATTTTGACCATTTTTTTTAAGAAAAAAAAATTAATTTAAAAAATTTCGCCTGAAAAAAATATTATTTTTATATTTTTAAAAATTAATATCTGCAATTTTCAAATATGCATGTTCATCATTTTTCGTTTTTTATTATAGATTCTTTCTGAGGGGTAAATTACCACAATGGAGACAAATACTATTGTTGTACTTTTACCCCTTTTGTCTCAAAATTTTGTTTTTTTTGAAAAAATCTATTGTAAAGTAAAAATATCTTAACGCATAGGAATTCATATAAATGGCGTCAATGTATAGTTAAAAACAAAATAATGCTATTTTCTCTTATATAAAAAGCCATAAAAAAACATCTACAACATGAAAATATTATATAAAAATAAAACATAAACATAGCGATATACTTGTGTAAAAAGCAATATATATATGTTCAATGTTCATCGAAAGAATGATACAAAAAGTCACTATAAAGTTTAGAACGCTTTTTTTTTGCCTGATTCGAATCTTTTGTTGCATATAAAAAAATTACGTTTGTGAGTTCTATTAAAATTTTTACAACATAATTTTATAATATCCAATTAAATATCATCCTGTTTTTATTGTTGTTTTTAAGGCTTTTTACATAAAAACTAGACTAGGGCTCGGCTTTATACCTTATAATTTATTACTATACATGTACTATACGTAACGTGTTTTGAATTTACGTAAAGTGCGGTAGTATTTAGGTATAGGTATAGTATAGTAAAAATATATCACCTTTTACAAATTTTAACATGGGTAAAGTATAAATATAACTAAAAAAGGAACTTAAAAAAAAAAAAAGTACATTTTAAATTCATTAATAAATTTTACAATTGCATTGGTGTTTCATACACATAATAATGATAAGAGCTAGCTAATTTTATTTGCCAATAGTAGGCGTTTATATCTTTACCTATGTTCAAACATGATTAACCATGTATATTTGTATTTATAATACCTATATGTAGAGTGGAAACACTTTTTATATTTAGGTATTATATCGAAATACTATTTATAGGTAGCTTTTTTACTTCTACGTAAGATTCTTCCTTTAAGAATCCCATTAAAGCAAAAGAAAAACTACCTATGTTATAAAATACGAAATACATATGAAACAAGCTGTTCATAAAAGTAAAATAATAAAATTGAGTGCAAAAATATTACCTATAAGCAAAGGATTATCTAAGTTTTATTCATACATTACTATGGGTACTTAAACATACACTTATCATCTTGTGTATTCATTTCTTTGGTTTAAAGTAGTTATTTGATTTTCTTATAAATTATACTTTTCCAAACTATAATACTTATAAAAACACAAAATATAAGATTTTTTTGTTGATAAAACATTGTGTAACTGAGAAAAATAAATATTTATTGCAAAAGGTTTTAATATTATTCTCTTATACATTTTCCGTTTCTACACGTATGGCATTTCAAAATACAAGGTATCCATACGCAAAAAAAAAAATATTTATAGGCTAAAAATGTGCTTTTAAGTCCAGTAAGTAATATTTTACACATTTTTTTGTAAATGTAATACAATTCGTCATATAAACAATTAATAACAAAAATACATATGAAAAATTAAAACACTTTAATATGTAAATTATACGTAAAGTAGTTTTCTCTTTACGAAAATTATACGAACAGTATATGTAAAATTATTAAAACGTATACTATTTGGACGAGTCCTAAATAAAACAAATCAAAATATTTTTAACTATACATTGACGCCATTTTAATGCTTTACTATGCGTAAAAGATATTTTTGATGGATCAAAGATTTTGAAAAAAAAGGACACAATTTTAAGACAAAAGAGGCAAAAGTACCACAGTAGTATTTATCTCCATCGTGGTACTTTTGTCCCACAGAAATAATATAAAAAAAACACAAACTGCAAAACATGAATATTTAAAAATTGCAGATACTTATATCTTATATGTTTAAAATCCTATTTTTTCAGGAAATTTTTAGAAATTAACTATTTTTTTAAAAAAACATAGTAGTCAAGAATGTTACTAATAGCTACATAAAACATGTAAATAATATATATCTAATTATTTTTACGAATAATTTAAACCATATGCATTTTCATTTTTTAATAAATTACAAGAATTAAGAAAGATAAGAATATTTTCCAAAAATATGCAAAATATATAAATTTAAAACCATATTTTTCATATTTTAATTTTTAATTAATAATTTTTTTCAGGCTGGGTTACAAGTACCACGAGAAGGTAAAAGTGCCACGCTACACCGATACATTTCAAACCAATAAATTTTGGACCTGGGAAATTATGAACCGGGAAAATATGAACTGACACGATATGGACCGGGACATTATGAACCGACACATTATGAACCGAAAAATTATAAACGGTTCTTTTTTTATAACATTAAAAATTATTTTGTTTTTGTAATCAGCGATTACACTTATCTATATAAATTTAAAAATATTTACAGCCTATGTTAAGACAGTCGAATTTGTTTATATTATTAATTTATTGGCTAAAATTTCAAAATTTAAATTGGGGTGTAAAAACAACCGTTGCTGTTAAGAAATTGGCTCGAGGAGGTATAGTTTGTGCCGATGAACAAGAAAACCGGACCTTCTACGGATGTTGTGAGATTTACAAGCAAGATCTGTTCATGAGTGTTCTAACAAAGGCTCAATATAAAAATCTTAAAGAATGGGCACTGTGTGGTTCGTCAAATATTTTTGATTCAATAATTTCATGTGATGCCAAATTTATTAGAGTTAACTATAACCCAGAAAGCAATAAGAAACCATTGGATTTTAAAAATTTAGTATATCAAAAAGGAGAAATAAAAGAGATCTGTTATTTTCAATGCGTAAAATGCAAAACAGTTGTTCTTTCCACACTGAAACATGAGTGTAAGAAATCTAGAATACACCATATATGTAAAACATACGATACCGTTTTTCGAGTGCTTATAAGACATCGAACTAATGTTATATTACGTTATAGAGAGCTTTTAGATTATACTGCATTGTTATCAATACCGAAATGTAGTTTTGAAGCCATAGAAAACGATAAAATAACCAATATCATGAAAGTTTTTTTTAATGTAGAAAATATGGTTAAAGAGTTGCAAACTGAAACAAAGTGCATTAGAACATCGACAGAAAAGTAAAAGAAGCAATATAATTGCCATCAAATACAATTTATCCATGCTGCCAAAGATATGAAGGATACCCTTACTAAACTTCAAACAGACGTTCTAATAAAAGAAATGTGTATTATGTCGTTTTTATTAAAGCATAATTGTTCAGATATAAAAGTAAAGACTCCTGGCGCAAATACTGAACAAGCACACTTTTCTAAGACGGAACCTACTAACAAAGGGCAAAATAACTCAACAATAGTCACGAAAACCGCGTATTCCCCCTCTTACGATGCTACCAATCAAATATCATCAAAGCACCGGCAACAAGAAAAAGCAACTAACAGGTCTAGATTAATTTTAGGTGAAAACAAAAACAAAATAAAAAACAAGTGGTGATAAGAGAAGAAGAAATAAAAACACGAAATAGAAAAGCTGTAAGTATAAATGGATATGTGCGCAACCTAACTGACATATGTGAAGCCAGTAAAGAGGAGTTTTTTGGTTATGAAAAAGAATATATTCATGTGAACATACCAAAAAAAATGGATGAATCGGCAGATCTGGGTGTTTTAGATGAAATGAAAAACGTTCAATTACTGAAATCAAAAAAAAAACAAATGCAAATAGCACTGAATGCACAAAAGAAACTTATAACACAATAAGAAATATGATTTCATATCAAAAAAAACAATCAGAAGCTAATACGCATACAACGGATACGCTGCCAAGTAGTACAGAAGAAAAACTAAAGAAGAGACATATTACGTTGGAAAATCATAGAATGAAATGATTGAAGATGAAGAGAATGACGCTAAAACTGACAATACTACACGTAATTTAAATTTTTCTTTTTTAAATAATTGTTTATCGGATGATACAAGAATCAAAGAAGTTCAATATGAATCACAAGAAAATAATTGCAGTTATAAAAATGATGTTTCACCGTCTTCTAGCATTTACACAAGCACCAAATCCTATAAAAGTACAAGTAAGACCACTAATATTGTTTCCTATATACCACAGCAATTCATATACCTATATAATCCATTTAATGGAGAACCTCAATAATATAGATTTGACAAACGATTTGGCGCATATATTCCATATAGTACAATTGACTCGGTTGAAACAAATGGCTCCGATTCGGAAATTGCGATAAATATATATTGCCCGCCTAGGAATTTTATTTACCAGGCTGTTGCAAGTACTGTTTCTCTTAATTGTTCCACACAGTTATCTACGTCAAGCCAAATAAACAGCCATAATGACGTTTATGAAGCTGCTGTTGCACATCAATACAATATAAACGTGTTAAAAAATTCAAATAGTACGGCTTATTAAGGAAACACTAGAGAACGTTAAAGTGTTACCATAAAAATTGCTAAGTTTGTAATAAAAGGGTTTGATAATTAACCGGTTTACCATATTTTCGGTGGGGTCGACTTAAAATTTAAATTATAAATTCTGTAAAGTTAATAGATTTATATTGAATAAAAAAGGCATTTAAAGATTTTTCTAAAATGTAAAATTGTTCTTGTATCAATACAGAAATAAATTGTTATTTGCTTATTTTTGTATAATAATTTTATTTGTTTATCTTAGTAAGTCCATCCCTTTATTCCCCCATATTTACTAATTCAAAAAAAAACCGGTTAATTAACTGGTTTAATCTAATATAAATTAGGGCCAAAAAAAAGCAGTTAATTTTTCCGGTTAATTGTATCGGTTCCGGTATTTTTCGAACCCCTACTTTCCAGTTAATTATCCACGGCCTAGTAATAAATATTATTGGTTAACATTACAAAAGTATATACTTTTATAATGACACTAAGTATACTTTTATTACAAGTTTATCTTTAAAGTAATTGAATTGACAATTTTGAAAATCACAATTATTGTTTTAAATTTTCTATTGCAAAGCCTCCAACACCCTTGTGTATAAAAATTGTTTCCTAACCCGTGAAAAATTTACGTTTTACGGGATAGGATTTTTTTAAATTAATAAAAAAAATTAAAAACTCGAAATTGTTATAAGCACTGCTTCCGAAAAAATAATTGTTTTATCTAATTTTTGCAATACAATATATTGCATTAATTGTGGATTTTTTTTACCTTTTTTTTACAATAATTACTCCTCTTACATGGCTATAAAAAATATTTAAAATATATTTTTTCTTTAAAATTAGCAAAATAAACGGGGAAAATTATGCCAAAAATTATAAATAACTTCTTTAACAATTTTAAATACAAATTTTTTTTAAAATGCTATAAAATTTTATGAAATCATATGTATATATTAGGGATTCCATATCCCGGGATACGGGATCCCGGGATCCCAGGATCCCGACAATATTTTGACTTTTTGAGTATCCCGACAATATTATGACTTTTTGAGTATCCCGGGATCAAACCTCATAGTATCCCATATAAAAAGGTATAACTACAATTAACATATTTATTTTTTATTGGTTTATAAGAAAGTTTAAATAAATCAACATTTTTATTGTATTGTTAAACGTGGTAAACTACAAAAAAAATAGTTATATGTAAAAACTGTAAGTCAACCATATAATTTTTTTTTTTATTGAGAGTTAAAAAACAAGGAATTTAAAATTGCGCTTCTACAGTTAGAGGGAAAGAATTCGCCTGAATTATGCATTAAATTTTAGGTGAGAAGAAAAATAAAAAGGTTTTTGGAAACTTAAAAAAAGCAAAAATAATTTATATTAACTCAATCTGTATAAAAGTTGCTTATTTTAATAGTTGTGGTTTAATTTTTTGTGGTTTTATGCGTATAATGGGAAAAGGTTTAACCATAAACAAAATGTAAAATGTAATAAAAAATCTTTTATATTCATTGGTGATCTTGGTGGCATTAGAAGCTTTAATAATTTTCTTCCTCTAGATTAAAACTTTTAAATTAGGCTGCTTTACTCGTACTGAAGAATACTCAAGTTCAAAAATTTACCTGTTTTCTATTTTATTGTTATTTAATTTGCATTGGTTTTTTTTTCACGGTTTTTCTTTGTAATTTTTTTATTTTTGTCATTAAAAACTGTACGCCTTCTTATCAAACCACCGCATATTTCAATGATCCCGTTGCCAGGGATCGACTTTTTGGGTTTTTATAACACCTGGGAATCCCGGATCCATGGAATCCCGGATACCGGGATTTGGCATCTTTAGTATATATAAAAACATATTTTTTAGAAATAGAAGTGTATATGTTTTGCCTAGCACTTCGAGTGCAGCACCTAAACATAACATAAGATAAACATAAATTGGCATTTATAGCGCTTTATTTGTCTATTTGCAATTTTAACCGTGGTTAGTATAGGATTCGCTCAATTTTACGCATTTTGCGCCATCAAAATCGTGTTTTGCGTCTATAAACACAATCAATTAATCTTTTTAGAAGATGTTTTACACTGTGAAAGATTGGTATACTCTGTGTCATAATTGATAAGACAAGTATACAAAGCAGTGAATTTTTATTAACAGTACCATTTTATCTTATGACTCCCGCTAAGAAATCAAAGACTCGAAGAGGATCATCCAACAGTATATAAGTAAGAATTCTTTTTTTAATAATCTTTCTAATAGAAAAATTGTAATTTTTCTAATTTTTTTGTATTATATATGGTCTTCATAATTTTTAAAAAAAAAAAAACATTGTTTATAAAATCTAAAAGAAAGCTAAAAATAAATACATCTCTAAAAAAAATCAGTAAATTATTTATAAAATATCAGAAAAATATAATATAATTAATTATGTGTAATTTTTATAAAATAAACAGATTTCAGTAATAAAATATACGATAAAAATTAAATATTTTCTTAAATATTCAATTCTAAATATAAGAAAACAGCCTTCAAAAAAACAAAATTAAAAAGACTGGTTGTAAGAAAATACTACTAAAAAACTTTTTTTAATATTTCTTTTCAAAGTTACAAGATAATATAAATGTTATCTTTTAAAAACCGCTGCCAAAAAAAAAGGTTTTTGAATAATACATATTTTTGCCTACACAATTCTTTTGTCATACGTTTGTTGCTATATAAAAATTGTTTTCGTCACACACAAATAATTTAGTAAGCATATCTTTGCGCATAGAAAATTTATCGAAACGAAAACACAAATAAAAATATACATACTCGCAAAAAATATAATGTGCGATTAAAAAAATGCAGTATTATACTTATAACAATACTTTTTATCATTTTGTAAATAATTGTAAATAATATAAAATATATATTTTTTTCGTATATAAAATCTATTTTTTTTCATATTATTGCATTATATAAATATACTGTGACAATTTTAGATTTTAATAGTTATTTATACCTAGTCTTTCTTTGATTGGAAAACATTTTTTTAAATTTTATATTTCAGTTTAAAGTATACATAAGCCTATTAATGCTGATAAACAAAGCATCACCTATACAAAACGAAAATACCATTGAGAAATGGTTTTTTCGTATTTCGGTACTAAAAATCCAATTGCACATACTCTTTATTGGTCAAATAAACCAAACATCTAAGCTTATATACTTCAGCAAAATATATTTTTTTGTATTGTTTTGTTTTTTTACATATTTTCTTTTCATTATGTCTCTTTGATGTGATTATTTTATTCAATTTATGTAAGTCATTTTATAATTTTTCTTCACAATATGTTGCAATAATTGTGAAAATGAAAAAATAGCATTATAATAATATTGCAACAAAAAAATCGGAAGAACTGGTTATAAAAGTACTTTTAATTTTTTTTTTTAATCTAAGCTTAGTTTTTCGTGCATTTGCACAACTACAAATTTAGCAGTTTCAATTTTTTTTTGCCTTAAAAAAGCCTAAATCGTACAAAAATTGTTGTAATTACAGTAAAAAAACATATTTTATTATTTCAAGCAAAACAAAACATAAAAAATGTGAATTATCGTTTTCTTGTTTCATTGTTTTTGTTCAAACTGCAAGATTTATTTTGCATTTTGTTGCAAAAATAACCTACCCCTAATCTCATTACACAGTCCCCAAAAAAATCAATACTCAAACTTTTAAAAGCATTTATTTACATTTTTACTATAATAGGCACTGTGACGATTTTATAAAATATACAGTACTAAACATAATTAAAATCTTCTTCTTTTTATTTATATTAGTTTTGCATCATAATAAATTTACAATTAAGCGAATTTTTAGTATTTTAAGCCCAGAAAATGCCGCAAAAAGACTCTTTTTTATAAAAAGGGTTCGCCTAAATTAAGATGCCTAAAAACAGCATAGGAAAAGAAAAAAGAGTTGAGACTGTGCCGATTAGGGGGTTTCAAAACACAATACTTACATTTTCCGAACCCCAGAAAAATCTAAATGTATATTACTGGAAAATCCCGGGACCCAGACTATTTTTTAATATTAATAAATAGCGTTAAACAAGACCAATAATTTCTGAAAACTCATTAATTCCTAGCTAATTACATATTATTAGCATTTAATACGTGTAGGCACTGTTTTATGTTCATGTGTTCATGTTAGGTACGGTTTTTTTTTATACACTTATATTGCGCTTTTGAATTTCAGCCAAAATATAAAAAGTAAATTGTTTTTCTAATTTTTGTTTATTAATTAACAAATACATGCTAAATTGTATGTTCACTATTACAAAACACTTTTTTGCCCGTTTTTTTACTTGCAATTGTCAATAAAAAATTGTCGTATACCGTTTTTTTTTAATTTTTTTATACTTTATAGAATACAAATCCAATTATTTTTTTATTGAATTCGCCAATTTTTTTATATTTTTAATTATCAAAAATACGAAAAACTACATCGCTGCTGTTGTACCCTTTAAAGAAAATTATTAACTTTCGGGGTGTACATTGAATGCGCCGGAATCCCGATGCATACAAAAATCGTCAATTATATGAGTAATAAAAGGTTCAGGGTTTTGAATGAGCTTTAAGACCCTTTCGAATTTTTACCAGAAGCCATTTAAAACCTACTATCATTTATTTGTAACACTTTTAATTAAGACATATAATCTAAAACCTAATTTATCACCATTTGCGTTTGCATTTATCAAATAAATCTATTTTTTCATTTATAATTTCAACACCAGTAACACTTAAAATTCATTTACTCACGTGTTTAAGTATCCATAACTCTTTTAAGTAGCGCAAACTGTACGGTTTTGCCGACGCTATGTTTATCGTCTGTTTAACCGCTATGTTAAGCACAAAAATACCTTTTTTACTAATTTTTAACATAGGGGGCGGACATATGGCGATCCGACATCAACACCGGTGGACTTACGGAACATCCCAAAGGCCATTACATAATTTAATAAAAAATCTATATTTAAATGTAATAATTATAGATGTTTTTTATTTTGTTGGCATATATACCTAAAATAAACGTGCAGGTAGTATACATGCATATTTAGAATTAAAAAATATATAAATCGTGAAAATTCAATTACAATAAGGTCATGTTTTAAATATGTAGTTTTTACTCACTCACGTCATTCTCGTATTTTTCTGCACAAAATCGGAATTTCTTGAATCAGGAGACCCCTTATATAAAAAGCGCAAATATAAATATTTAGCCAAAAATATACACACAAATAAAAAGTTTATCAATATACTATTGAATTGCAAACAAAACTGTGAAAAAAAACGGGTTTAATTTTTTTAGAATATAAAAATACTATAACGAAAAATTTATAATAAAGCTTTCCACAGCAAAAAAAATCAAAAAACATAAAAAACAATACACAATAATATAATGTATATTAAAACAAACTTTTTCAATAATAGAACAAGACTTTTTTCTAATATTTGTTATGATTCTTTTATTGTTATTGGACGGATTAATTTTTTTTTCGCGTTTTTTTGCCTTACAATTTTTTTCGTTTATTTTATTGGCACTATAAAATGTCGCATTTTTTCGTTAATTATATTATTTTTTTTGGTATGAATGTTGAGCTGTTAAGTCGAATTTCGATAATGTGAGCCAGGGCTAGCACAAAAAATAATTGCGAAAAACATATATGGCCATACGATATATGGCAATAATAGTGGAAAGGGTTTTACGATATTTTACCATATAATAATATAAGAAAAATCAGAAAATGATTGCTTATTTAGGAATTTAAAAAGCAGAAAAATTTTTAAATAATACAAAGAAAGTAATTATGGAAAAAAAAATCCAAATCTGTAATTACTTCCTTAAAAAATATATATAGACAGTAATATATAAAAAGCATAAGAAATTCATTGGAAAACATAGTTGAATCATTAGAAAAAGTCGGAAATGTATCTTAAATATATAAAAAAGTACAAAATAAAAAAAAACGTAATCTTTAATGTAGAAATACTTTTTTACTGCCCTTATTTGTTTTTTGACTACTCCAGTAACCCTTGGAGAAACCAACCTTTCGACTTTGATTCGTTTTAGGCCCTGGGCTTAGGATTAAAACTTTAGAAATAATAACAAATAAATACAAGAGTCTTTACAGTCATATATTGGTATTATAACAACTTATATTGACTTTTTTGCATTTTTGGTCGTTTGATTGAAATTATACAAATTCTCAGTGTTTTAAAGCCCATAATAAATATTGGACACATTATCGTGTTTTTATCGTAATTAATTGACTCAAATATAGATTAGGGTTTAAAAAATCAGAATATTGCATTTTTTGTGTGAAATATGGTTACCTCTATTATTACCATTATTGCGTATATGGTAGGTATCAAAAAATACTCGTCGTATAATATTGAATCTTATTTTGCAAAGCCCTGATGCGAGTGTTATTATCCAGTAGTTATTTTATAAAAATTTTATTGTCATTATGAAAAAAACATTCGAATAAATGTTACAATACAAGTGATTATATTACCAGTGTAAATTTAATATATTTGCGTCTAAAAATGCGTGTAAATCACACATTCAGTATAATTAAACATAGTTTTACACTTTAGATTTTTAAAATTATTAATTTATCAAATCAAAATATTTTTATTGTTTTATTTTCGAATATTAATATTAGGGGAAAATTCTAAGAATTGAGAACTCGATCTGTGGAACCCGGACAATATAATGTGCATGCAACGTCTAGCAGGTTTTTTAGGACATCGTGAGGTTTCCAAAAAATACAAAAAAATCATCGTATATGTTTTTAGATAATGAAAATTTACTGATGCAAAATATTTAAATGGTAAAGAAAATTAGTTTATTATATGCTCATATATTTTAAAATATAGAATCAGAGCTCTAAAAACGTGTCAATATAGGTAGGTTTTTAACGTAAACAATTCTGTTAGAAAATAAGTAAGAAAATGATCATTGTTAAAACAATTAAAGTAAAAAAACATATGATTTGTGCCATACAACTATTTTTAATATTTTTGTTTATAGAAACACTAAATTTTTTTACCCACAAGTTGTAATCGTAAAATATGAGAGCATCAGGAAGACTACAACCGTATTCTGTACTCTATGAATTTACTAAATTTTAATTGATTTTAAAACCATTTTTTACCAGTTTTTTTTAATTTAATCCTTTGTATTTTTAAATAGAAATACTAGTTAAATTATAAAAATAAAATATGCCTAAAAAGAACTTAAAAAACCCCTTAAGTAGCTTCGTTTGGTAAAAAATATCAGTTGAATGTATTGAATGAACTTTGCAGTTGTTTAACACAAAAAAAACCACAAAAATGTATAGTGAAATTATGTTATAAATGACAAAAAAAATAAATACTAGATCAAACAGCATACACGATAGAAAATTTACATGCCTTCAGTAATGGATATATAAAAAGAAATCCAGGGTAGGCCGGATAAACCGTTTTTGGTATTTTTAAAAAATGTTATAAAAGACTACGTTTAAAACGCGTTTTTCGAATCAGAGCCCCCCTGAAACTTTTTTAGCAATTCATCACTGACTGTAATAAGCAAAGCAGTAACTTATATAACATTGATTAATAGCAATAGATATATAGACTAAAAAATTGACTGATTTTAGTTTCATTTAATGCGGCTAACTCTTTATACCTACTTATTTGCATTAATTTTTTAAGTTGTTGTTTTTATAAAACCTTTTTAAATGAAAACATGAACAGAATACTAGCGAATTTGCAGCATCGATAATTTTAGGTACATAAAAACCATAATGTACATTTTAAAAATATTTTTTGCAGATTTTTAATAGAATAAACCTCATACTTATGTACCTAAAAACCTTTTCAATTCATTTTTAAATTACAGTTAGAATCGCCCTGAAACTTATCTTTTTAGGCGATATTTTTTTGAGCAATAAAAAACCCTGTTCTGATAGGATTTCAGCTTTTTACATCGCTTATATTTTAAAATACTTTTTTGTATATCATAACTAAGACATACCATAAATTCATTTTTTTATTGATTTTTACAAGAAATTGTATTAATTATGCAAAAAAAGACATTTATAAAATAAAATGTATTAAATTATTATTATTATTATTTTATATATGTTTTACGCAGTTGTTTCCGTCATTCTCAAACTCGTTTTTATTACATTATTATAGTTTTAACTAAAAGGATTAGCGCTTTTGGATTGCCTAACTTTTCTTAAGCTTACAGATCATTACGCATTGTCGAGACCTTTTCCACAGCTACTAAAGTCACTTATAATTAAAAAAAAATTAACTTGTTATACATGGAAAATTCATGAACCATTACAATCTCTTAGTAAAAAAAATCATTCTTACGTATTATGATATTGTAATATCCATTGAATCTCACAACAAGAGTACTAATGTAAATATATGCATACAAAAATATGCAGTAAAACAGACGAAACTTGTCATTATAAATAATTTTGAATTTGAAACCAATTTTTTGTATTTGAACATTTTTAATACTGACAAGGGATCGTTTTTTACTATAAAGTATAGTACATGTATAGTAGCGTATAGTATTTTTTACTATACATTTTAAGTGTTATTAGAAAAATTCAAACATAAAAAGAATTGCCTATGATGTTATTAAATTTTTTATATTAAATAAACTCAATACGAAATAAAGACTGTTTAAGAAGCAAATAAATCGTGTAATTTGAATAGAAAAAAACTTTACTACCTTTAGTGTAAAATTAATGTGCATAAATATAATAATACGTATATTTTTACAATATAATAGTCCTTTGCAAAAAATACAATTACCACTCTAAATATTTTATAGTAAAACGCCAAAATTACAGTGCAGTTAGTTTCTGCCAGTAGAAAAAGTTATATACTTTTTATATTTTATATTGTGGATTTTGTATTTACAATTTCGATATAAGATTTTTTTAAGGATTTTTTCTACAATAATATTTACAAAACCGTATATTTGCATTTGCAAATGAACCTCAAGTTACACTGTTGTAAAAGTAGCAGGCTTACTTTGTATGGTTTTTGATTGCAGTTTTTATATAAAATTGGGATGTTATACAACATTTTTATATAAAAATAAATTTTTTAAGAGATGAAATCAAAAAATGGCAACAAAAAATTTAACTATACTTTATCTATATACTTACGAAGTAGTGATATTCAAGAAAGGGGGCA